>PYSR01000049.1:0-210963 GCA_003049425.1 Magnaporthiopsis incrustans | reverse complement strand
GGAATTAGTAGGGCGACGAGCGGCTAGATAGCAAGCAGTGCGGCGCTCACCTGAATGACTCGAGAGACTTCGACTTGCGCAGCGTCAATAGCAGAAGCGTGTTCATGAACTTGCCGCAGCTGAGGTGGAACTGATAGGGCTTGTAGAGGATCTCGGCCTTGTCGCCGGTCGTCTGAGTGTCAAGGGATATTTCTCGGAGGTGCCTCGTATAGTCGTAGTCGCTTGTGACAAAAGCATCGAGGCCGCCGGCGAGGCCGTCAACGGGCGAATCGTAGCCCTGTTCCTCGTCGTCGGGGAAGACGATGTTGAAGCTGCGGTACAGCTGGGCGGCAGCCAGATCGCGGAAGTGCTTGGAGACGAGGGAGAGACAGACGAGCTCAACTGGTTCACACTGCAACGGTTCGATGGGACAAGCAACGGTCAGCGTGCTACTGTTACCGGTAGCTGGGGTCGGGGGTTGTGCGCCGGCGCAGGAGATGGCAGGTGGAGGACGGTGCGGGGGTGAACACATTGGGCACCATACCTGTGCGATGATGGCCTTTTGGACTTCTCGTGGCAGACCGAGGAAGGTGAGCGGTTCGCCTGTGACCGCGCGAGCTGCGCCGGCCTCTTCCGGAGCGCCCATGATGGCAGCAACTGGCAAGGAACCGCGGCGAGTGATGTCGTAACGGTGGAGCGGCCGTCAAGTTGAGACCGCGACAGACGGGGTAGTGGGGGAGGACTGCGCAGGGCGCCGACTTTTTGCGCGGCGAGGAGGAGATGGCGCCGGACGGAACGAGGGTTTGCGAATAGGTCGGAGGACAAGTGCCGAGCGGTCGTCGCACAGCGTCACGCCTTTGGTGCCCTGCGCTGGCGCTGTGCGATGCTGTCGTGTCACTGCGCTGGGTTCCGCTGGTGGGCTTCTGCTAGGTACGAAGTGCGTGCTGAGGTGGCTGCCAGGCAGATGCGTCCTGATTCCGCATGTCAATCGACACCATGTGAAGCAGACGTTGGGAGAACGCGGCCAAGCAAGGTCCCGGTTGCCGGGCGATGTGCGAGGCCGTGTTGCGCAGCCAGACTTCCAATGGTGGTGCAGCAGGCGAGGGAGGTTTGGTGTCGTCAAGTTTGTGAACCAAACCAAGCAAAGCGGGCAAGCTGGAGGGCGGCAGACGAGACCAGGGGGCCTTGGGCGACGAGAGGGGCCGGCGGCAACCACAAGCGACAAGTGTGGAGCGGCCGGCCACGACAGCTTCCAATCAGACACACTCTGCACTGTGTGTGGGTGGCATCCACCGTGGGTACACTTCACTATGTATTGCGTCTGTGGATTGGATGTCGCGCGCTGGGGCGGGCTGCTTTGGCCGCCGCCCCCACGCACCATCGGGCAAGTCAAGCGCTGCGCCTGGCTGGATGAAGAAACACGTCGCGACTCTGCCCGGGTTGAAACTGTGGTAAGCTAATGCAATCCTACCTGTAGGTACACTACCGAAGGTACAGTACATACATCAAGAGCCGCCTTCAATGGTATGGAATAGACGAGGCGGCTCCATCTTTCGCCCTGATGGTGCGCTTCGTCTGGTCTCAAACGAGGCTTACACAGACGTCTGCGTAACCCTTTGCCAGACGAGCTGATGCAATAGAGACATGAGATCGACACACCATCATGTGGCTGGCGGCCGCGGCATCCGAATGTTTATCAATGACATAAATGACAGAGTCCGTCTGCCTTGACGTCGCCCGGACCGCCACCCTAGCACGTCCCCAAAAAAAAAGTAGCAACTCGGCCAAGGCAGCTGGGTAAGGTAGGTGTGGCAGCACAACAGGGAGGAGCCAAAGTTCGGTCGATCGGGAAACCAAAGCGCTAGGCTGTATTTTCGGACAAGCAAGGGAAGAGGAGGAAAATAGGTAGGAGAGTGACGCCAATGCAGGATGATAAACCCTCCTTGCCCAATGCGACCAAAAACCGAATTCTTCCAACGGCTGAATGGGCCGCCATAACTGGCGCCACCAATCTTAAATGAGCACGGGCATTCAGCCATCATGGATGAGCTCAAAAAACCCATGGCAATAATGCCTCCCGAGCTGAGTGGCCGAACCTGCGCTGGCGCTACTCGCTGGGAGGTGGAAATCCCCCTCGTTCGTCGCCTTGCAGCCGGCGGTTGGCGTCCAGGCGCTCCATCTGCATCGTTGCTATGACGGACCTCTTGTCCTTTTCTGCCACGACGGCCATGGCTGCGTGCACATGCCCCATGAGCTCCTCGAGATAGTCGGCTGCCGAAACTTTCGGGTTATGGCACTGCCGCGGCTTCCTCTGCTGCTGGGGTCGAGCTTTGGCGGGTGGGGGGGTCTTCTGGGTCCTTCCATAGACAGCCTGCCGCGAGGGTGAGCCACATGTTGACGACTCTGGGCTTTCCCAGCGACAAATCTGGCACAGCCTCTCGGCCAGCGGAGCATCCTCGTCGTCTCGGCATGTCCACCACCCGCCGCGACGTCGTTGTTTCTCGTGGGCCCAACCGGGGTTGGGCTCGTGAAAATGATGATCCCACGGCGCCTTTGGGGTTCCTTGCCCTCCGGCCTGCTCCCCATGTTTGCGCTGGTACTCTTCGCGCCTGACCTCTTCCTCAAGTCTCCACATCTTGTTCAGCAACTCGACGAACCGATTCTCCTCGCCCTCTGATCCAAGAGCCACGCAGCCCGTGTTTTCCAGGACGCGGAACCAGTCCGGTACACCCCTTCCTCGTCTCCGCTTCTCTTTCGGAGGACTCTGCGCACCGTTAGTGTCGGGGGCAGGGGCCTTTGGAGCACATGACGGATCCGCTATGAACCTGTCTCTCGTCTCGTCCTCCATCTCCAAGTTCAGCGGCTTTTTCTCCCAGAGCCGTGTGAGAGTGCGCTGGACCTCAGCGCGCCTGTTCCAGAGTAGATTCAAGAGCTTCGGGTGGCCCTTGTTGAGCTCGCTCTCCTTGCGTTGCAGCGCACTTATCTTGTCCAGGACTGGTTGTGGAACCCTTTCCTTGCGACGATTGGGCCCGAGATCCAGGGTGTCTTGTCGGACGCGCACCAGCTTCTCCTCGAGCTCATCCAGCTTGTCAAAGAGATTCTGGCGGCTGTCCTGTTCCTTGCCGGCATAGCCAAGATAATCCCTGACCCGCCGCCGGTTCTGATCCACCGCCGGCTGAACGTCGATCCCGTTCGAGCTAGGGCGCCCATACTCTAGCTCCGCTTGGTTCATCCAGCTCGGATCCCTAGGCAAGTGGGGCGGGTAGACTGCCCGCAGGTGGTGTCGGAACGACGACGGGGCAATGTCGCCGGCGTCATCAGAGGTGATCCATGCATTTCTCGTCTCGAAACGTCGGGCTCCCGTAATGACGTCTTCGCAATGCTTCCAGTAGTCTGGGTGTGTGGTGTCTCGAGGCCGGCGACCGTCACACCTGGCCGGGGTTGGAATCGGCTTCGAGGCCCTGAAGTCTCGAGGTAGTCGATCGGCGGCGCCGGGGCTGGGAGGTGCCGACGCACCACTGCAGTCTGTGACTGCTTGGCTCGTGCCCAAAAGAGCGGCCAATGCCTCGAGCTCTTCTCGCACCTGGCTACCACTCATGATCCCGACGGCGAGAGAATAAAAGGGAAGGAAGGTTCGCTGATGCAAGAACTCGTCGTCGAGAAACCGGCAGCCCGGACGCATACGATGCGCACGCGAGGATTGGAGTCTTGAACGGTAGATGGCTTAGGGCAAAGCCCAAGTTCAATGTGCCCGTTTGTTGTTGATCTCGCCGGTGCCGGCAGACGATGAGGTAGGCAGTAATGACATCAGGCGGGTAAGTTGGGCTGGGCCGCCACTTCCTCACGCACGCGAATGCCGCGTCAAGGTGATTCGGGGTGACGGGACAGTGAAGTTGGGAAGGAGGACTCCGGAGTCATCCGACCATTCCTTCCTCAGGGTCAGTCAACGATCCCCATCACCCGGGCGCATTTCGAAATCAGAAGCGAGTCGTCATTCATCCCGCAAAAGGTTATCATCTTCTTATACAAGAAGTGGTTTGTTCGGCCACATTGAGGGGAGGTGATTCCAAGTCATCCCCGGCGCCCGCAGCCTTCTTCCAACCTAACTCTCACACGGCTCACAAGGCCACCCACCTACAACTGGGCTCGGCAACAACGTATCTAGGTACCATTCCCCTGCCTTAACTGGCAACTGGACCTACAGAAACCGTCTCACGAAGCCTGCGTTGCTCCAAAGCAAGCGCCTGCTTCTCTCTGCGCCGGGCCTCCGCCTTGATCTCAGCAAATCGGCCTCGTGCTCCATGCTTCAGTTTGGTTATCCAGTCTGCCGCTTTGCCCTTGGTGATGTCGCTCGTGGTCAGAGGCTCCTGATTGCCCCTGAGCTTGTTGAGGAAGTCAAGCTGTCCCTGCGTCGGGGGCCCGTCCCGCCACTTCTGACGTCTTGAGATGAAGGTGTAGGGGAAAACCTCAGTCGCATACTTGTCGCAGCCGTGGACCGCGTCTGGGAGCGTCGCCGCCTTGAGAAGTTCTCTAGGGGCCGCGTAAGGGGACTTGGCCACTCCGGGCGGAAGAGCCCGCACCTCAATCGCCCGGAAGCATGCCGCTGGCAGAGGGATCTTCTCTCCATCGCTGAGCTTATCCACAGGGATCTTCTCAATTCTCAGGTACGTTCCCGTCGGGCCGACAAGCACGTAGCGGTCCGGAGAGACCTGGACCCAGCAAAACTGGCTAAGCGCGCGGATGAATTGCTCGCCAGAGGTGTCAGATATGAGGTCAAAGACGGAGCTATAGTCCGTGAATGACACAGACACCGAGCGGGACTTCCGGCTATCCCTAGGAGCAGCTTGTGCCACTAGATCGTTCCTCTCCTTCTCCAGAGCCTTCCGTTCTTTTAAACTATTAAGGTCGTCGACCGTCGCGCCATCGACAAGCTCGCCAGGGTCGAGCCCAAACAGCGTCGGAGTAGTGACTATGCCGGTCTCGAGGCTGGAGACCATGTCGATTATCTGACAGTTGACTTTGTTCGGGTGCAGTCTCATTCCCCTGCCAATCATCTGGACAAGGAGATTCCGCGACTTGGTTGGCCTCGCCAACACCACGCAGTCGATATTGGGGATATCAGTTCCCTCGGTGAACACGCCGCAGTTGACAAGGACAGGGAACTTCCCGCTCTTGAAGTCGTCAAGCCTTTCGCTTCTTTCGAGCTTGGGTGTGTCCCCGGTTATGAAGCGGGCGTCGGTGCCGTACTCGCGAAACTTTTGCGTCAGGCCACCGACGTGGGCCAAGTCGACGCAGAAGACGAGGGTAGACTTGCGGCCTTTTGCCTTGGCCAGCCAGCTACGGACAGTGATCTCGTTGACTTGATCCGTATTGACGGCACGAGACAGTTCTGCCTGCAAGAAGTCGGCGTTTGCACTCGACCGTGCCCTGGAGATGTCGGCAGAGGACTCAACCGTGGTAAAGAGCACATCCGAGAGCCACTTGTCCTCAATCATATCGACGTAGTCGCGATGGTAGACAATCTCATCGATGGCGGCCCCGAGCTTGAGGCCGTCGAACCTCGAGAAGGTAGCCGAAACCCCGACCAGATGCGGCGATTCCTGGCGCTTGGTCCCCAGGCCAAAGTGCTCCAGCGTGCGCATGTAGCCTGGGGCGACAATGTGGTGAGCCTCATCCACGAGCACGAGCTTGAATCGGGTCGGGTCGAACTTGGACAGGCGGTCCCCCGAGGTGATGCTCTGGATGCTGGCTACTGTGATGTCGGCGAGGCCTGTGGAGTGCACCGAGCCCATCTCGACCTCGACGGTCTTATCAGGATAGGCATTAGAGCAGTGCCGAGCCGCCTGCTCGACGAGCTCGCGTCTATGAGCCAAGACCAGCGTCTGAGTCCCAGAGTCGGAAACAGGCGGCACTCTATTAATCAACTGCGTGAATATGACCTGTTGAGAATCCAAGGGGGTCAGTCTCGTCATATGAATCTTCAACCAGTGAAGGTCCCTAACCATGCTACACAAAGGCTACCTACCGTCTTCCCGCTCCCCGTCGCCAGAGATATGCCCAGGCGCTTATGGCCATTCTCTAAAGATGTGAGGACAGATTGGATGCACTCCTCCTGGTACCCCCGCAGCACAATCTTGGGCAGACTTTCCGAGCGCTGATGCGGTGTTGCACGGAATAAGCTCGGCGAGAACGTGGCCAGGCCGCGTCTGCTGCTTGGAGACAGCCGCGGGAAGAGCCATTTCGTTACATGCTGGAGCATGGCACAACATCAAGAGTGCTCGATGGGGTTCAATATGGCTGCTTTTTTGGGTCGATTCGCTTTTTTTTTTTTTTTTTTTTTTCGTTGCAGAGCTTGGAAATCACGAGTGAGATAAATTCGATTAGATTCATCAATCGCAGCCCATTGAACGGTTCCCTGATTCGTTGCAACCTCCCGCAGCACAGACCACCAGTACACTTCATACTTTAGCGAATCACGATCGCTGAAGCTTCCATTGCTCCCGTATCCCGCGCCGCTGAGCGTTACTCTCAGTGCAAATCCGCCATGTGAATAGAAGGATGGATGCCAAACTTTTCGCTGTCTTTTGAGCTCTAGAAACACCGAAATAACGAGAGAAAGAAGCTCGACTAGCACGTTTCGAGAACACGGATTCTACGTGACCGCGGTCTTCTCTGTCGATTCTTAAATAAGTTGGACCTGCCTCGGCAGTCTCGTTCCATCTCCACCCAGAAAATGCTGGCTGATCAGGCCTCGGAAAAAAACCATTCTCGTCGCGGACGGACAATACCAACATCGGGATTTTCTTGGAGCCGAACCAGATGGTACAGAAGCCATGAAATCCACTATTGACAGTCTGAGCGCTTCATGGAGAAGCCAACTTGCAAAATCACCAGATCCGGGCGATGACGCCCATAGGGGCGACGGTAGCCGGGACGGCCAGAGCGGTGCCGCTCCCGAAGTTCCGCATCGCGAAGGAGAATCTAGAAACAGAGGGAGTCACATTCCAGACATGGATGACGAGCTCCAAGATTCGGGGCCTGGCTACCTCAGCGGCAAAAACAGCGATGTAGAGCTTGAGGAGTTTTCACGGTCTCGGCCCGCGCTTCGTCGAGACTCTGACAGGTCTCTTTCTTCGCCTTCGGGATCGGCCTACTCGCCCGAGCCTGGGGATTCGGACGCCTCTCCTGCGGCCGGGAATCGGCGAAACTCGCGTCAGGAGTCGCAGCGGCCAGACGGGGAGAAAAGGCGAACCTCGAAGAGACGGTCGCCATTGAAGAGATCGAGATCGGAGGCGGCCCGCTCGCAGGAACCCGACGACACGCCGAGGCCCTTCAAACGTGTCAAGGGGAACATCAACCGCCAGTACGTTGCACTTCTCAACGCTGATATCGAGGACGCCCGTGACCGACATGTTCCGCACCCCTGGCCCGAGCTACCTTCATCCCAGTTCGGCCTCACGTTTTGGACGCCCGAGGAGAAACATTCCTTCTTCGAGGCACTCGCCCGTCTGGGCCGCCACAAACCCGACCTCATCGCCGCGCGGCTGGAGACCAAGAGCGAGATGGAGGTCCGCCAGTACATCGACCTCCTCGAGCGCGCCAAGCGCGAGCGCCGAAAGGGTGGCCAGCTCGATCCCATCCAGAAACACCAGGTGCCAGCCGCCGTGGAGCTGGGTCAGGAGTGCGTCGCGGCTCTGGAGCAGGCAGGCGATTCCCTTTCCCTTCATCAGGAGGCGCACGAGGAGGCTGCCGCCCGATTCAGGCAGAGGAACGACGGCCACCTGCTCTTGACGGCCGACAACTGCCGGGAGCTGGTCGAGGAAGCCAAACTAGACGTGGAAACGCACAGCGCCCATCACTTGAACCCTCTCGCTTTCTTCAATGCCAAGCACTGGCTGGAGCTGTCGGAGCGCCTGTTCATGAACGCGTCCTTTGAGGAGATGAATTGGCAGAGCGTCTCGCACGAACCCCCTTCGATCCGGCTTGTCGCCCTGGATGACTTCTACGCCATCGTCAGGGCGGTGACCCGGAAGCTGGTCTGCGAGGCCGTATTCAACGCCCGGACTTGCTCGCGCGGCCGCAGCCGTACGGCCGTGTCCGGAGACCGTATCTCTGTCCGTGCCAAGCACGTGCCGTCACCAGAGCAGGTCGTGGGCAAACGTGGGCTTGCCGGGCGAGAGCTTTTCTTCGCCGGGTGCGCGCGTCGGCTCCACCTGGAGGTTGTGGATGACCAAGACGAGGAAGCGAGACAGGGTGTAGACTGCGACGAGCTAGAGTCCATGTCCTACGAGGACGTTGAGAGCGCCCTCTCTAGTAGACTGCGAGAGAAGCACGCGGCATCGGCGGCGGGGAACAATTACGAACGCCGCGCTACCTCTCCGATATCCTCCGTCAACGAGCCGGCCGACGGCGATAATCACGGAGATGCGATGCCATCCCAAAATCCCGTCGATGCTAGAGGCGGCGAGAGCACCGAAGCCCCCGCCGCGGAGAGCGACGTTACAGACTCGGACTCGGTTTCCACCCTAAGTCTAGTCGATTCTGACGGGGAGGTGGAGGAGGAAGTGGACGAGGTGGTGGTATATTCAGCATTTGGAATCATGGGGACAACCAAGGACAGGAACGCTCTCCGGCTCCGCGTCCGTGGCGAGCGGGAGCGCGAGGATCTCGCCGAGGCGGTCGATTGCCGTGCCAGCTATGTGGAGGAGCGTCGACTGTGGGCGGAGGTCCTTGGTTGCGCGCCCACTGTCCCTCCGGAGAGGGTGCCAAAGCCAGATTTAAAAGCCGGATCCGCCGCCGTTGCGGTACGCCGGAAGCTTGCAGTTGAAGACCTGGTAGAGGAGCTGGCGTAGAGAGGGTGGGTGGGATGGGGGGACGGTTTTCTGACATGGGCGCTGTGTAGATGTTAGACTTTTAGTAAACCTGGGCGACCTGGACGAATGATGCGTTGTTGGCTTCTGTGGGCATAGGTGGTTTAATAGGCTGACGGCCCGGATTGCGCACATTTTCGTTACAAAATGGAGATGTGGGAAATTATAATGATATTGTTTTGTTTTGAGAAGAAAAAAAAAAAAGGAAACAAGCAACGGGAATGAACGAAATTATATGTAAAAGGACTAATAGGCAAAAGAACAAGTGGAAGGTCATACTGGGAATCGAACCCAGATCCTGAGGAGGCCTGATAATCAGAACCTCATGTGCTAACCATTACACCATACGACCGATCAGGAGATTTGTTTGATGGCTTCCGGATAGGAATTAGAGAACTTATGTTAGTGGGGAATTGCCACGCCATCGAATCATGCTCTCGAAACTAGACGTGGTGCAGCCCCTGGATTTAAATATTTCGCAATGGAGCTGCGATCTCCATTGGCAGCGCCGACATGATGAAGAAGCCATAGCACATAGATTTAACGGGTAGATATTCGGCACACGCGAGCCCGGGCATCGCACGATACGCCCATTACATTTTGCCCGCGTCAAGCCCCATTCGTTGGCTGGAGATGCATGGACTGTGGGGGGCTCAGCCACAATTTCCAGGTCTAGCCGTCCTTGAACCTCGGAGACCGGCAAGTCAATCGTTTAGACTCAGCCCCAAAGGCTAGGTGCTTCTGCCTGGTGAGATGATGACCTTCGGCCTTGCATCAGCCCGGGCAGGCTGGCAAAAGATAACTGGCATGCATCCAATGTCTAGGTTGATACCATCCCAAAGAAGCCTCTGGGGTTCACCTTAGTGGCACCATTGTAGCAGTCCCGATCATAACAAAGCGACGGTCGATGGCGGCCGACATCAAGACGGAGCAAACACTCAGCAGGACAGACAACGCTTACCAGCTAAAACGTCGGATCCGTTGAACCGCCGCTGCGGGCGACCCAGGATGTCCAATCCCACGATCGTGGAGGAGAAGCGCCAGATACAACAGCACCACAACGGACTCGACCGCTCGGCGCGGGCAGGGGAATCCTCCTCCGCCGTCCCCTTTGCCTCGACGAGCACCCCCCACAGCCCACCACTCGCCCAAGGCGCGACGCCGCCCCCATATTCCGGCCCTTCGAGCCTGGCGCCCGAGGATGGCGAAGCGAATTCGGAGCAGCAGCAGCGGGCGCTGCAACAACATCTCGAGCAGCAGCAACAACAAAATGGCAGCACGGAGGCGGCGCGGCGGCAGCCACAGCGGTATCCGGGCCTCCCACGGCTCGACTACAGCCTTTACTCGCCCGCCACGTTCCAGCTGCAGCAGGGGGCGACGGCCATAAAGTCGACGGCCACATACCTGTCGGCCAACGAGCAGGCGCTGGTGAACCTGGTCCGGATCCAGGCGACGGTGCCGCCCAAGCCCGTCGTCGTGATCCGCGGCAACCGCGGGCGCCGCGTCGACTTTGAGGTGCGCTGCAACCTCATGAGCCTGCTGGTGCCGGACGACCCCGCCGAGAGGCTCGACTACATGCGCTGCGTCTCGCGCGGCGAGCTGGCGCTGCGCGGCGGCACCAAGCCCAAGACGGCGCCGCATCCGGGCGACGGCACGCTCGAGGCCTGGGCACGCGCCTACGTCCAGGACCAGAGCCACACCAAGTGCTTCGTGCTGGAGAGGCAGGTCGTCAACTTGGACTTCGGCTTCATCGAGGGCCAGATCCGGACCTTGGTGGCGGCCATGGGCTACAAGGGGGTCCTCACCGTCGGCCTCCTGCTGCTGCACTCGCGCGTCATCGTGCAGTCGCCCGATAAAGTGAACCGGTTTCTCACCTCGGTCACGACGCTTTTTACGGGCCGGAGCACCTACGAGGTGGTCAAGGCCGTCTGGCCGTTCGCGACGCGTACCAAAGGCGAGGATGGCCGGCGCTGCGCCGTGCAGAGCGAGGAGACGTGGTGGAGAGAATGGAGGGACCCCATACAATTCGCCATCGCCGCGAAACGCACCGGTTGGGTTACCAACGAGGACAAGCTCGAGAGTATAATGGAAAGTAAAGGCAAAGGCGTAGGTGCCGTGGACTGGGGACCGGATAGTTCTGAGTGATTTGGAAGGCATTGTTAATGTGTTTCGCGATATTAATACCAATACATACTGCGGCTGTTATAATATATCGAAACCTTGAGGTGGCTATGGCACCGGCAACAAGAATGATATTAGACCCTGACGAATATGCCATCTCTGCCGAATTTTCGCATTCTACCTCACAAAGTATCATGATCTAAGGTGGAGATGCGGCTCCGCCGAGTGAGCGAAATGGATTGTCGGCCGCTTCGAGCGGCCACAGGCCTTCGATTAATCACAGTGAATTTCTTCGTAAAGACTTGAGTCGGCATGACTTTGCTCTTCACCGAGCAGACACGATTTCCATGTCCTTGATCAATCCAGCACCGCAAGGGGTAGCTGGTTCTCAAAGAGGTGATGAACTGGAATGATTCATCCTGAGTGCCTCCCCGCTACCGCTAAACTCAGCCCCTGAAGCCCCTGCTGGAGGCCTGCGCTGGGATGGTTGCATAGAACTTCGTGTGGAGCTCGAATCGTGGCTTCGCCTCACCACACACCCAGCGAGAGAAGATGCGACGAAGGCGATGATGTTGAGTTGTAGATAAATATTTGCATCTTCCCCAGGCTTGTGCGAAAAGAACTTCTTGTTGGATATCCTCACCAGAATTATCTGCAAACGGCAAAATACAAAACTCCCGAAGCCACTCTCGTCGGGCAAATCTCCCGGCCAATATAACCCCACTCTCCATCTAGTGACATCCCACCCCTCGGACGAGCACGTATTATTCATGGCGTCTACTGAGCCACCAACCCCCGAGGCCTTCCAGCCCATCTCAACCTCCTCACACGACGCGGCCCTCTGCATAATTCCACCACGCCATCTATGGCCATCCGTCGACCGGCTCAGGGCCCTTTACGACAAGGCACACAAAAAATGGCCCCCGCACCTCAACCTCGTCTACCCGTTTGTGAGAGTCGAGAGCCTCGAGAGGGCGGCGGACGGGATCGGCGCCGGCGTCGAGTCCTGGAGGCGGCAGCGGACCGGAGATGACAGCATCCCAAGGATCCAGCTCGACTCCGCGGACGTCTTCCCCCACCGGCGGGACAACACCATATTCCGCTGCGACAGCGACGAGACCCGCGGGAGGGCGCTGCAGGAGATCCGGGCGGCCGTGCTCACGGCCCTAGGCCACCAGCAGACGGCTAAGGACGCCGCCCGCCACCGGCTGCACATGACGGTTGCGCAGAGCGACGACCTGGAGACGAGCGCTCACAGGTTCCTCTGCGAGAAGGTGAGGCTCCTGCCCAGGATGGAGTGGGACGTCGAGACCCTCCACATCCTGGTGCGGGAGCGGACAACGCTCGAGAACGGCGTGCCGTCTAGTGTCATGAAGGCTTGGGGCACCGTCGACCTGAGCACCGGCGCCGTCACGAGGTTCCCGGCGCTGCAAGGCTTTTACGAAGAAGACGACAACAACACCACCAGCGCTGCTGAAGACGACAGTGATGATGCTGGTCTCACACTGGAGGCCCGGCTCCCGCCAAGTCCGGCTTTCGTTTACGACGAGGAGGCCAGGGCGTGGAAGAAACACTCCTCCTCACGAGCCGCACGCACGCAGCGGGTCGTGCCCCGAGAGCTCAGGATATCCAGCTACAATGTCCTGGCAGAGTTTTTGTACCCTCCGAGGCAGGACAGGTACCCGGCCCTGGTGCGCAACATGCTATCTCGTGAAGGGTCGGCCGAGGTCCTCGTCCTGCAAGAGGTGACGGACGACTTCCTCACCTACCTCCTGCGGGACGAGAGCGTGCGCGCCGCGTATCCCTTCGTCTCGCACGGCCCTCCCGAACAGGATGACGTGGAGCCGCTGCCCAACTTCCTCAACATCGTCGTGCTGAGCAGCTGGCCGTTCGACTGGGAGGCGGTGCCGTTCGCGCGGCAGCACAAGGGCGCCGTCGTGGCCACATTCCCGGACCTGGCGAGGTGGGAGGACGGCGACTGCCTCGCGCTCGTCGTGGCCGTCGCGCACTTCACCCACGGCCTGACCGACGGCGCCGTGTCGGCCAAGCGCGGCGAGCTGCAGCGCGTGCTGGCGCACCTGGCCGACGGCTACGAGGGCCAGCCCTGGGTCCTGGCCGGCGACTTCAACATGACCACGTCGCCGGCCACCGTGAGCGCCGCGCTCAAGAAGGGCGACGTCTCGGCGCAGACGGCCGCGTACCTCGCCGGGTTCGACACCATGCTCGACCAGGCGAGGCTCATCGACACCTGGGCCGTCGGACATGGCCACGACGACGACGAGGGCGGTGGCGCGACCTTTGATCCACGCCTTAACAAGATCGCAGCCCACATGGTCGGCAACGGCCTCGGCAACAGGCCGCAGCGGTACGACCGCATCCTCGTCAGGGGCGAGGGCATGCTGGACGTGGCGGGCTTCAACATGTTCGGCCTCGTCGACGAGGCGAGCGCAGCGGCAGCGCAGAAGGGCGGCGAGGCAGCCGAGAGGGCGACATATGGCAGCGACCACTGGGGCATCAGGTGCTCGCTGGAGCTCGAGGCCGGCATGGCGTCGGGCGACACGGCAACGGGCGAGGTCTCCAACCTGGTCGTCGCCGTCGAGCCTAGAGAAGCCTCGGGCGCGTTGGAGGACGTCCAGTCTTTGCGAGACTCCCTCTCCGCGCTCGGCGCCTTCCCGACGGAAGCCGAAGCTTCACGTCACCAGGAGGCCTTCGAGGCTCTCAGGGACTTGATCCTAGAGAACCCAGCGGGTGAGGTCGTCGCCGAAGGTTCCCACTCTCACTCCACCGCTGTTGCGCGCCCGAGGCCGCCCCTCGTCGTGACCCCTGTGGGTTCCTACGGGCTCGGCGTCTGGACCCCGTCCTCGGACATCGACGTCATGTGCATCGGGCCCTACAGCTCGGCCGTGTTCATGGCGCTGGCGGTGCAGCGGATCCGCAAAGCCGGCGCCTCGCGCGGCTTCAGGCTCGTGCGGCGCGTCAGGGCCAACACGGGCACGATGCTGGAGCTCGAGGTCAGGGGGGTCAGGATGGACCTGCAGTACTGCGCCGCCACGTCCGTGGCCGAGAACTGGCCCGCCGTCCTGGACCGCCCCGCCAGCGACCCCGTCTTCGCCCTGCCGGCCCAGACGCTCGGCAAGCTCAAGGCGGCCCGGGACCTGGACTACCTCCGCCGGTCGCTGCCGGACCTGGCCAAGTTCCGCCTCGCCCACCGCGCCGTCAGGACCTGGGCCCGGACCCGCGGCATCTACTCGGTCCGCTTCGGCTACCTGGGCGGCATCCAGATCTCGGTCCTGCTCGCGCGCGTCTGCAAGTCGCTCGCCCGCGACGTCGGGCCCGGCTTCTCCGTCGCCGACGTGCTCGTCTCCTTCTTCAGTCACTACGCCACCTTCGACTGGCAAAACGACCTGGCCTTCGACCCGTTCTTCCACACCAAAAAGCTTAGCTACCACCGCACATTCCGCGAGCCGCTCGCCATCCTGGGCTTCTTCCCGCCCATGCTCAACACGTCGCACGCCGCCACGGTGCCCTCGGTCCGCGCCATGGCCGCCGAGTTCCGGCGCGCGGCCGCCCTGCTCGCCCGCGAGGACATGACGTGGGACGCCTTCTTCTGCTCCGGCTCCGGCTCCGGCTCCGGCGTCCCCAGATCCCTCCCCAGCGGCGCGGCCGACTTCCTGGCCTCGCACAAGTCGTTCGTCAAGCTCGAGCTTAGCTACTGGGGCATCTCGCTCGCGAGGGGCGCTCAGTTCGTCGGCTGGTTCGAGTCGCGCTGCCCCATCATCCTCGTGGACATGGCGCGACGCCTGCCCGGCGTGCTCGCGCGCATGTGGCCGGAGCGTTTCGTCGACGTCGCCGCCGTCACCGCCGCAGCGCCAACGGGCGACGGCGACGACCAAGAGCAACAAGAGGATCGCGAGTACCAGGGCTGTTATCTCATCGGGCTCGAGCAGCAGCAAGAGGGCGGCGAAGCTCTGTCCAAGGAGGACCAGCGAGCAGCGGCCGGCGCGCTGCAGTCTCTGCTGCAGCGGTTCGAGGAGCTGATCCGCGGCGACGCAAAGTACTACGACGCCAACTGCATGTGGATGAGCGCGTCCGTGGTGCGGAGGGGCGACCTCGGCGACCATCTGGCCGTCGACGGCCGGGCGTGGGGCGAGTTCACGGCCGGGGAGGACGAGGAGGACGAGGAAGAAGAGGAGGAGGAGGAACACGCCGACCAGGACGGCGAAGATTCGCTCGACGACAACCTGGCCGCGCTCTCGCTCTCGAAAAAGCTGAGGAAGAAGAAGAAGGGACGAAAGGTCAAGGACGCCGCGGCGAGCTCGGCTCCCCGGTCGGGAGGCGGCGGCAAGTTCCGGGCTGCGGCAGACGTCATCAGCCGGCTGCGGTGGGATCCGTCGCTCGACAGCAGCGACTACATTGTCGGGTATGAGGATCGGTTCAAGGGCGCCATGGAGAGGGCGCTGGACGCGTGGAAGTCGGAGCAGACCGACGAGGAGTTCATTCCGCAGCACCGGATTCTCTACTTCAAAAGGAAGAGCGACGGTGTCATTGTCTGGGAGAGGAGAACTCGCAAGGACGAGCTGTTTGGTAGTGGGTAGGGTTCTGATGTTCTTTTTCTTTCTTCTTTTCTGTTCTTAAGTAGCACCGTTCTATGCAAGCCGGCGTATACCCAAACTTTCCCGAGGCGCTGCATCCCCACGTGTCGGCTTCGTTCGAATTTTATGCCTGGATAGTGGTGACATATGAGCCAGCAGCTTCTCGAAACAACAACCGACCGCAGATATTTCGGTAGGCGGCCTCAGCCCTGCGCATCATTTGTGGCTGGAGCAAACAGAGGTATCGGTCTACACACAATTACTTTTGCCATAACCGAAACGCCACGATGCAAGAGACGGTAAGAACGACGCGGATATACGAGATCAGAATAACCTTGGTTTCATTCGACATCCGAACTCCCTTGCGAGTACTATTTGGACTTCTTGGGCTTGGGCTTGACATCCTTCTCGGCCAGCTCTCGTATCACAACGTGAGACTGGCCCTTGCCCGTGTAGTTCTCCATGCCATCCTCGAAACCAGGGCAGGTGCCGATGGCGAGAAACTTGCCGTCGGCCGAGAAGGCCATGGCGCGGGCGGCCAGCTGCTCCGGCATGGGGAAGATCTTCATCCGCCGCTTGGCCTCCGAGTCCCAGAGCGCGACCTGGCCGTCGCCCCCGCCCGAGACGAAGGTGAGGTACTCGGGGTGGAAGGCAAGCGAGTCTACCGGGTAGATGAGCTCCGTGTCCGGGTCCTTGGGGTCCGGGGCGCGGTGGCACTTGAAGGCGTACTTGCGCGCCTGGGCCTCGGGTGAGTCCTCGAAGAACTCGACAGCCACGCGGCCCTCGGTGCTGCTGGTGGCGTAGCCGGCGTCGTTGGGCATGCAGGCGATGGCGCGGGTCATGAACTTGAGCGACGACTCGCGCTGCTGCCACGGCTGGAGCCCGCTTTCGGTGCCGCTGGCGCCAGACTTGAGCAGCGCCGCGACGGCGGGCAGGTCGAAGATTTGCACCATGCGGTTGTGCATCCCAACCACGAGTTTGGTCTTGCTGGCAGCCATGGCATGTACCTTGACGGGCAGCTGCACCACGATGGGCTCTCTAGCCAGGTCGTTCGCGTTGTATAAGCGAAGAGTACAGTCCCATGATCCTGATGCGAGTATTGCTGATATGCCCTCTCGGATATTAGCCAGGCTTCACCGTGCGGCAGCAGGCATGACCGCCATGTGCGGAGGGTAGCAAGCCCAAGCTCACTTACAGTACTCTGGCACATATGCGATGCACCGAGCTGGCTTCTCGTGCCTGCCCACCACTGTGACGTCCCCACTCTCGAGATCGATTCTTTTTGAGCAACCGGGTCAGCCATGCGCCCAGAGGTCGGAATTAGCGCACAAAGCAGACAGCTCGCCGGCCTACCTCTTGATGGCGCAGTCTGCCCCGGAGCAGAAACCCTCGCTGTCGTCACGACCAAAGGTGACGTCCAGGACCGGGCTCTCCTGCGGGTACCGCCTCAACAGGGAGGCACGTGCATCCTCGCCCTCGCCCTGGATCTCGTAAAGATAGACATTTCCGTCCATGCACGAGACCAGAAGACGGCGTGACTCGGGCGCAAACTTGATCGATGTTGGGCAGTCGCCCGGTGCTGGTTCCGCCTCGAACATATTGCTGGGTCCGGGGCGGTATGTGTCGTGTGGTTTTGGCTCTGCTCCTTAGTCTGTTATGTGGAGGCGCGTTCTAGGAGACGGCTGGATGTGTATCCCACGATCTTTTATTCGGCTGGCAAAACCTGGGTATAATTTCAACCTGTCGCTGTGGCCGGAGTTCTGTCAACGTCACTTCCTTGACGCAGCTGCCTCCTAGAGTTGTCCAAGACGCTCTGCAGGAAATATCCATGTCACATGGCGATAAGATTGTCGCGGTGGATTTTGTTGGTTGCCACAGCGATGGGTTCGGGCGGGGTGCTCCGGGGGTGGGGATGCTACAAGGTTCCAGCATCCTGCCCGCGCATTGAAGCTTGGATCCGTTGGGAGGGGCAGATCGCGACATAGCTTGCAGAACTTGATGGAAACCCCGACGATACTTTGAAGACTCCCTTCAGCTGCGCTCCAGCCCCCCCTCTGTCCTGGGCCAAGACGACATAGCCTCGTCTACCATCGACCCCAGATTCTAGTCACCGAGCTCCGTTTTCTGGCTACCGAAGATGCCATTTGCGCAGCTCGTCGTTGGAGCGCCAGGTTCAGGCAAAAGCACATATTGCTATGGAAGTAAGTCTCTATTAAAAAAGGGCCGCTATCTATACCACTCGAGACTCACGCTTTGGCTGCAAAAACCGTAGTGCATCAGTTTATGGGCGCCATCGGCCGCATGAGCTCCGTCGTCAACCTGGATCCAGCCAACGATCGCACGAACTACCCATGCGCCCTAGACATTCGGAATCTGGTCACCCTCGAGGAGGTCATGGCCGACGACAGGCTCGGACCCAACGGCGGTATTCTCTACGCCCTCGAGGAGCTCGAGCACAATATGGAGTGGCTGGAAGAAGGTCTCAAGGAGCTCGGGGAGGACTATATCATCTTTGATTGTCCAGGCCAGGTTGAGCTGTACACGCACCACAACTCGTTGCGCAACATCTTCTTCAGGCTACAGAAGATTGGATATCGGGTACGATGGCTCTCCCCTTGCCAGCTCGAGAACAGGTGAACTGACCGACCGACTGGCTACAAACATGCGCCCAACAATTAGCTCGTCGTGGTGCACCTTTCAGATAGCATCTGCCTGACCCAGCCGTCGCTCTACATCTCGAATCTTCTCCTTGCTCTGCGCGCCATGCTGCAGATGGACCTCCCCCACATCAACGTCCTGAGCAAAATCGACAAGGTCGCGTCCTACGAGCGGCTCCCATTCAATCTCGAATTCTATACAGAGGTCCAGGACCTCACATATTTGCTACCGGAACTCGAGGCCGAGAACCCGTCACTGAGGAGCGAGAAGTTCGCTAGGCTCAACCGGGCCGTCGCGAATCTGATCCAGGATTTTGGCCTGGTCGGATTCGAGGTGCTGGCCGTGGAGAACAAGAAGAGCATGATGCATCTGCTCCGCGTGCTCGACCGCGCGAGCGGTTACGTTTTTGGTGGTGCCGAAGGTGCCAACGACACGGTCTGGCAGGTCGCGATGCGTAACGAGGCCTCCCTCATGGGCGTCCAGGACATCCAGGAGCGCTGGGTCGACAACAAGGAGGCGTACGACGAGATGGAGCAGCGCGAGTGGGAGGAGCAGGTCAGGGCTCGGGCGGAAGCGGCCGACGCTGCCCAGGCCGCCGACGAGGACGGCGACGCCATCATGGACGTGCCCCGGGGCATACCAAACAGCGGCATCACGGTGACACGCACCAAGAAGTGAGTGCGCGCCAGTCTGTTCTCGGCGAGACCAAGACTTCGCGAATCGCAAACACGATCCCGTCGTCACATGCCCCGCGCCAATCGATGTAGGCTAGTAGGTTCCTGGACCGGCCTCAATCATCCTCGTCGACAGCGGCGGGGTCGGGTTCGTCGTCTTCCTGGGCGCCCAAAAGGACACCCCGCATCTGGTCCTCGGCCGAATTGCTGCCGAACAGGGTGTCTAGGACGTCGGACTCGGATCCCGCCATCTGCTTCTCGACAGCGAGCAGAAGGGCCTTGTGGCGACGGATGGCGGCGACCTCGACTTTGCGCATCGTTCCACCGACATGAACTACGCGGAACGTGCACGGTAGCCCATTCTTGATAGGCACGCGATCCATAAAGGTGAGGGCAGCCCAGACGAGGCGGTAATGCTCACGGTGGACTCTGAGAATGAAGGTGGACGTGGCATTGGATAGGTATTTGACTGTTTCAAAGGGGGGGTCGCCAAAGCGTGTTAGTTGGCCACTGTGGGTGACGGAGCATCTTGGGTGCTGACCCCAGGTAGGTGGTAGGGGTCGATGTCAAATGGGAACCCACGCTGAAGCCCACGCTCAATCAGTCCAGAGCCGTAATCCCCAAACAGAGAGTTGACCTGGGCTCTGACCTCCCTCAAGATGGCTTGGGGAGTCAGGTCGTTGGTCGTCGGACGATGCAGGACGGCCAGGTCAGGCTCGCCTGGTTTGGCGTCCTTCAGCGCATCTGGGTACAGAAGGTTGACGAGAAGGTATCGCTCTTTAATGCGCACCATAGTTAGGGGTTTGCCTGGGTTCTGGCGCGCTGGATTTGGCGACCAAATTGAACCGAGGAGAGTTTCGGTTGGTTTTGACGCGACGCGGAGCTCAAAAAGATTTAAGATGCCCTGGCTATCAAGGATACTGTCTCCAATTCTCCTCCCCCACTGTGGGGCAAAAGTAAACGGACCCCGCATTTCATCATCGCCCGGCCTTCTCTTGCGCTGACAGACGACGGCTGAGTGAGGATGATAGGTTAGCAAAGGGTGAGAGATAACTGGTGTGTGATGTGACCAAGGCTGCGATCTAGGTTGCCCTTGTTGCGTTACCATCCAAAGTTCCAAAGGGTCAGCTTTTATAGATTAGCTGGCAGCCTGGCGATCTAACGGTCCCTAAAATTTCACTTTGGCAAAGCCACGACCCGGTTTATACACCTCTATTCCCTGCTATCATCCAGCCATCCGTGATGGCACATCAACCACCACTCAAGGCGGCGATTCTCATCGTCTCCACAACGGCTGCTCAGGACCCGTCGACAGACGCAGCAGACGCCACCCTGCGAGGCGTCTTCGAACAGGATGGTGCCGGGCAGTGGGACGTCGTCGAGTCGAGGATCGTGACCGACTCGGTATCGGATATCCAGCGCAACATCATGCAGTGGGCTGATGCCGCAGACTCGCCCAACCTCATCGTGACCACAGGGGGCACTGGGTTTGCTGTTCAAGACCACACTCCTGAGGCCGTCTCGGCTCTGCTGCACAAGCAAGCCCCTGGGCTGGTTCATGGGATGCTTGCCGCCTCCTTACTGGTGACACCGTGTAAGTGCAGGCTCGCCGTCTTGCCGTCGCCGCCTTGGCCCGCAGACAAGCTACGTACGTATACATATCATGTCCAAACGAAAAGCTGACATGCCATTCCCCGACGCTGCCGACTGAAGTTGCCATGATGTCGAGGCCAGTGGCGGGCGTGCGTAGCAAGTCCATCATCATAACGCTCCCTGGCTCGCCCAAGGGCGCAAAAGAGAACCTCCAGGCCGTGTTAAAACCGCTGCCTCATGCCTGCGCGCAAGCCTCAGGTGCCAACTCGCGGGCTCTCCACTCAGGAGGGGTCAAGAAGCTGGAAAAGGAGGCCGGTGTAGCCACCACGGCCGTTCCTTCTTCAAACGCCTCGCATGGACACTCGCACGGCTGCGGCCACAGCCATAGCCACAACCACGGCCACGGCCACGGCAGCCTTGTGAGGCACACCTCGCCGGGGTCGTCTGAAGCCGTATCTAACGACCCCAGCCTAGGACCAACCCGCCGCCACCGCGAGTCTCCCTACCCCATGCTGTCGGTCGACGACGCGCTCGCCCTGATCCATCGCCACACCCCGCAGCCCACGGTCGAGACGGCCAAGGTCGACAAGGACCTGGTCGGCGCCGTGCTGGCCGAGGACGTCCGGGCCCGTGAGGACGTGCCCGCCTTCCGGGCGAGCATCGTCGACGGGTACGCCGTCGTGGTGCCCAGCGGCGGCGACATGCGCGGCGTCTTCCCCGTCGTGTCCGTCTCGCACGCCGCGCCTGGGGAGGAGGAGGAGGCGCAGCAACCGCTGAAGGAAGGCGAGATCGCGCGCATCACCACGGGCGCGCCCCTGCCGCCCGGCGGGACCTCGGTGATCATGGTCGAGGACACGGTGCTCAGGACGCAGACGGACGACGGGCTGGAGGAAAAGGAGGTGGAGATCCTGGCGCAGGGCGTGAAGGAAGGGGAGAACATCCGCGAGGTGGGCAGCGACATCAGCAAGGGCACCGTCGTCCTGGCCGCGGGCGAACAGATCTCGGCCGTGGGGGGCGAGCTCGGGTTGCTTGCGGCCGTCGGCGTCGGCAAGGTGAAAGTGTATCGACGACCCACCGTCGCCGTGCTCTCGACCGGCGACGAGGTCGTCGAGCACGACCGCCCTGGGGGCCTGCGCCTGGGCGAGGTGCGCGACACGAACCGGCTGACGCTCATCTCGGCCGCGCGGCAGCACGGCTACGAGGTTGTCGACTTGGGCATCGTGTCCGACAAGCAGGGAGCGCTCGAGGAGAAGCTCCGGCTGGCGCTGAGCCGCGCCGACGTCGTCATCACCACCGGCGGCGTCTCCATGGGCGAGCTGGATCTGCTCAAGCCCACCATCGAGCGATCTCTGGGCGGCACCATCCACTTTGGCCGCGTGGCCATGAAGCCGGGGAAGCCGACGACGTTTGCCACCGTGCCCGTCAAGGACGAGTCCCTGGGCGTCCGCACCCCCCGCGTCGTCTTCTCGCTGCCGGGGAATCCGGCCTCGGCCCTCGTCACTTTCCACCTCTTCGTCCTGCCGTCGCTGCACCGCCTGTCGGGAGTCCAGCCGGCCGGCCTGCCCAAGGTGACCGTGATGCTGTCTCACGAGTTCCCGCTCGACAGGACCCGCCCAGAGTACCACCGTGCTCTCGTCACCGTCGACAGGAACGGGTGTCTCGTTGCCAGCAGTACCGGAGGCCAGAGGAGCTCCAAGGTTGGGAGCCTGAGAGGTGCAAATGGCCTGGTCTGCCTGCCAAAGGGTTCAGAGCCGCTGCGGAAGGGGGCCAAAGTTGAAGCCCTGTTGATGGGCCCCGTCCGCGCCGAAATCTGACCGTCTGCTTTCGGGGCTGATTTGTGTGGAAACTCACGAGGCCGCATGGGTACCTCCTAGGTAACTACAAGCTGCATGATCAGCGACTTCGGGCTGTGTGTTTTGCGAGGAGAGATGTTTTCGTAGCATTCGTAATCTGCCCTGTGTACATGGCTACAACCATTTAAGAAATAACAAATGGCTTGCGTTTTGTTCGTTGCACCACCAACGTCTACCGCCCAGGAAAACCACAGCGTTTACTCATATTACCCCTGACTCCGTTTGCCCCTCGAACGCCATTTGCGGTTCTTTACAACGGCTGACCAATAATACCGGAAGCCGGGCCTCCGCTGACAACGATTAATTGTCTTGTCATCTCACCTCCCCACTCATTAGAGCTGTAGCATAGCAGCTCACAGGTTACGGCTATCCTTCAAGCCAATAGTATCCACGCTTTCTCCTGTGTGGCTCCATGAGATTGACATAAAATGACGGCTTATTAGGTATCAAGAATATTTGAGTGCTTCCGCCCAGAAGCTCCCCATGGTCTTGTTTTCTTCGGTTATTCAGACATCCACCAAAAAAGTGTTGATAGAGTGAGTTGATATTGGTGCAAAGAGGCCACGAGACCGTTTATGTCGCGCCAGAGAAGGAACGGGTGCCAGTAGCTAAGTGTCGATGGTTCCGAAGCTTATCAGAGCCTTGGCGTCATGAAGTCTAACGAGGGTGTTACCGGAGCTTCAGCTTCGGTCTCAGGCGGCAGCCGGAGGGGTAAGCTCTTCGGCCTTTGGGGGCGACTCGTCAACCCGGGGCCGCTTTGCGGCCCGGCCCTCTTCTTGGAAATCAATGGTCTCACTGGCCGTCCTCATTTCCGCCTCCAAGTCTTCGAGGCGCCGCTTCAACATATTCTCTCTTCGGTGGCTCTCATCCAGATCATTCCGCAGCTGGGTGGTGGTTTGCGATGCCGATTCCAGTTCGATTCGTAGCTGGGTGTTGGCCTGTGTTGCGGCTTCAAGCTCGGACCGAAGTTGTGCCTCGGTCTGAGCGACACCTTCTTGAGGCGGCTCCTGCGGTTGAGCACCGTATTGGTCAAATTGCGAGAGGCGGCGCTCAAGAAAGTCATTGATTACCTCGAGCTCTGAGACGCGTGTCTTGTAGCTCGATATCGCCGCAAGCAGTTGCTCTGGGGTTTGTGGAAGATGATCGCCGTTCAGAAGAGCAGCAGCTTGCCCGTCAATCCCGAATCCGGGCAGAACATTCGCAGGGTAATGCCCATCTTCAAAGCCTAGTGGTAAATCAGCATGACAAGGCACGCGTAATAACGCGAGGGCCTCAGAAAGGCTCGCACCTTCGACGTGTCCATTGGCGGATTTCTGTGCTGCTCTCCGGGCACCAAGAGCTGCACCAGCAATGCTTGCTTGCGTCTGAGCGTCAAGTGAACCGTTGGCTGCCGCTGCCGCCTGCATTTGCTGTTGCTATAGGCCATGTCAGCATGATAGGAATGAGGTTAGACATAAATATAGCCACCCATCGAGCCCGCAACATACCTTCTTTTTCAGAGCTAGATCGGGTCGTATCGATTTTACACGATTACGACTCTTGATCACGTCTGTCTTCAGGGAAATTGGCCGGGGCCGGCCGTGCAGCTTGAGAAACAAGCCACAGGCATTGCAGAGAACCGCGCCCGTCTCGTCACGCCGCCACAACGGCGTCGTAGACGTGCTACAGTTTTGGCAAACGGGCTGTCGAGACTCTTCATCGTCAGCCATTACCGGCACGTGCGGACTTGAATACACGAGCAGTAGGGTGTGGGGGCGAAAGAAAACACCAAATGATAGGTGCCCGCGATAGGCCGCGGTGGAAAGCTGGCAGACCCGAGCGAGAAGGACAAACAAACGATAGGAAGATAAGACGAAGGAAAGATATGGGTTTTTGATAGGAAGAGTCGGGAGACGTAGCCGGGGCCGTTCCCCGCTCCCGGATCGGCCGGGTGGGTTGAGATGAGGTTCAAGGGCGTATTTAGCCTATCGCGACTGAGCTCCTCCCCTGACTTTGAAGCCAGGCATAGAGTTCCGCAGCTTGGTTGTCATGGAGATCACCAGGGAGAGCGACAGCCGAAAAGCCATCCCCTGAGTGCGTGGGTGCTGCTGAGACCGACTTGGTACCAGAGACAGAAAAGGGACACCGATGAGATAGAACAGTTCTCCTTGGTGGAGCGAATCTACCTCATACTCACGCAGCCAAAATTTTGTTAGGGGCGCTTATCAGCCGGCCCGACATAGATAAGATGGACCACAATACCAGCCAGAGACCAGAGGGCTGAGCTCGGAGGTCACGGCAAAAATAGACTGCAGCGTCCATGCAACGACAGAGACACGACAGAAGGAGAGCCAGAAGAAGGAAAGCAGGAAGGAAGACTTGAAGAACATAAAACACCCAGGAACATAGAACCTCACTCACCAGGTTACCCGCAGGGGCTGAGGCAGGCGAAGATGCTGCGAAAGTGGTCTGCGGAGGGATTGAGGCGGCAGGAACAGGCTGTACCGGAGCTGGGGGCTGGATCGGAGCCGGGGCCGAATCTGCTGCCTGGGCTTGACCCGCTGTCTGTGCCGGAGCTGGAGCCGGAGAATGTGTCGGAACTGGACCATGGGCCTGGGCCGGGACCTGCGCTGACATATTCGCTATCTGAACTGGCAATGGTTCAGGGATGGAATGTGAGTCGGGTATCGGAACGGGTTCCTCGGCGCTGTGTGAATGAAGGTCGTCTTCTGGTGCTGCCACGTGCAGTTCAGCGGCGGGAGCTGCTGGTATAGATGGCGCAGATGGAGATTCCATGGGTGTCACCGATGCTGAGCCGGTCGGGGCAGCTGATTCTCTGACACTTATACCATACGTTAGTTATTTGCCATAACTCCAGCTGGTGTGATCGTGTATCATAGGGCAATGCGCAGTTAAAAATCCTACGCTGTGACAAGTCCATTCGGGGCGCTCGCGGCGACAATGCCTGCGGCCCGAGGACATCATCACCAGCCAAACATGGGATGAATGAAGCCCGACCAGAGCCTGCAGACGTACCTTAGGTGGGGAGAATCAAGTATAGGGTCAGCGGCTGCTAACGTTGCTAGCTCAGTGAGGTGAGCAGCATCAACGTGCGTCGAGACGGCGTCTGATGCTGCCATCGGTTCCAGCGCAGCCGAAACCTGCGCGAGCTGTTCGCTGTCGTCCATTGTAGGCTCGTTTAATTGATAGGGCTGAAGGATCGACAAGCCGGTCTTCAGGTTGAACTAGAAAAGCGGTGCAGCGTAGATCGGCGGTAAGGGAGTCCAGGGGGGCAGCCGCGAGCCAGATCCCAGGTGGGGAGAGGCTATCCAGACGTCTGATCTCGGGAAGGAACGTTCGTGAATCGAGAAGCAGTATCGGTGTCCTTCGGTTGGCGTCGGTCGTGAGACGGGTTGCCAGCGCTTTATTGTTTCTCAACCCAACAAGGTGGAGACAAGGCTGCGAAATGCAGCCAAGGCGGGCAGCTATGGTGATCGCGCCGGTCGTGTCGCGACGGGTATCGTTGATGCGGTCGAGCTGACTGCGACGTAGGAATCTGGTGACTGGAAAACGCCCTGATGAGGGCAAAGCCAGAAGTGTTTTCTCAATGGTGCAGTCCCGTCGCGCGGTTCTCGTGGGGGTAAGGCTCGCACTTGTCGCAAATTTAGGCGATGCCACAGAGGGGGGGTTGGCGACGTGAGGGACGGGAGACGCGAATTAGAAATTTTGTCGCAAGCCCCCTTATCAGGACAGATGGGAGATTATCGACACCCTGGTCGACAGATTGTTAGTGATTTTACCCCATGAACGAGGGAGACCTTAACAAGCCCAACCTGGAAAGCGGGATTCCAAAGTGGGTCCGCAGGGCGATCGGCTGTGCCTGGTTGACTTACCTAATGAAGTTGGCAGGAGTTCAAGAATTCCAGGCAGACAAGCCTTTAGAAACATTACATGTTAGTGATAAAGCGCCTGGTTGAGTGTGTCTTTATTAAGTACACGATGATTTAAGGCTGCACGTGCACAAGACCGAGCCTTCCAGACCCAAATACGGACAGAGTCCCGCTCCTGCAGGGCAACTGATAGCTGTGATGGCGATCGGGTGACGAGCCACCGGGGCCAGGCAGTGGGGGTCCACTCAGACAGGTGGGGCAAAAGGTTCCGCCGCGGAAGGTCAAAGAAAAAAAAACGCGCTGATGCTGCCTCGGAGTTTTGAGCTGGCAACTTCAGCGTGAGGCGTCAAACATCCACAGCGAGAAGAGTAAGGGAGGGGGAAAAAAAGTCCAAAGACACGGTCACACCAACAATGCCCTCAACATACAAAAAAGATAAGCCGTGGGATACAGACGACATCGACAAGTGGAAGGTCGATCCATTCACACCCGCCGACAATGCAGGCGGCACGTTCGCCGAAGAGTCTTCCTTCGTTACTCTCTTCCCCAAATATCGCGAAGTCTACCTGAGACAGTGCTGGCCACTGGTCACCAAAGCCCTCGAGCGCCATGGTATCGCGACGACGCTCGACCTGGTCGAAGGCTCCATGACGGTCAAAACGACGAGGAAAACGTTCGACCCCGCCTCCATCCTAAACGCGCGCGATCTCATCAAGCTCCTGGCCAGGAGTGTTCCGGCACCGCAAGCAATCAAGATTTTAGAGGACGGAGTCGCCTGCGATATCGTCAAAATCCGAAACCTTGTCGGCAACAAAGAACGTTTCGTCAAGCGCAGGCAGAGGATATTGGGACCCAACGGGAGCACGCTCAAGGCACTGGAGCTGCTGACGTCTACCTACATCCTTGTCCACGGAAACACCGTCTCTGTCATGGGTCCGTTCAAGGGACTGAAGGAAGTGCGCAGAGTGGTGGAGGACTGCATGGCCAACATACATCCCATCTACCTCATCAAGGAACTGATGGTCAAACGGGAGTTGGCCAAGGACCCTGCTCTGGCGAACGAGTCTTGGGATAGATTCCTGCCCAACTTCAAGAAGAGGAGTCTGAGCCACCGGAGAGTACCGCACAAGGTCACAGACAAGTCCAAGAAGACATACACGGCCTTTCCCCCCGCGCCAGAAAAGAGCAAAGTTGACCTCCAGATCGAGAGCGGCGAATACTTCCTCGGCAAGGAGGCCAAGCAACGGGCGGCCGAAGCAGAGAGGCAAGAGAAGGCCAAGGAGAGAAAGGAGGATAGGAAGCGCGAACGCGAAAAGGATTTCGTGCCACCGGAGGAACCTGGAGACAAGCCCAAGAAAAGGAAGAAGACGAAAGCGTGAGGATAGGAATGACCAGCCGGGCAGGCAAAGACTTAATCACCAACTGGCGGAGAGGAACTCAATGGCGCGCCATGGGCACAACGAGGCACAGGCCACGGGCTGCCCGGCCCCTCCGAGGGAAAACAAGCAGATTCCGATGCAAGATAAGATAGGGAAAGGTGCCCAGGATCACCTTGCTGATACACTACATTTATCACTGCGAGCCATCTCTTGTCAGTCCATATGGCAGGTTACATCTGATCACCTCTCCCTACCGGCTGAATGCTACTTGGCGTTGCGATCGCGTGATCTCAAGTTCCAGGTACCTACCTACCGATATACATGCTTAGATACCTGTCTGTGGTCTTCGTTGTTCCAACATTAGCCCGGTCGGGGTTGCCAGCCCCCCGTGCCGTTGGGTCGCGCGAAAATATCGGAAGAGGTGACAGGTGCGGGGCAACACCACCTCAATCGCGGACAGGACATTTGGTTGGCCAGCACAGTTTTTCATGCATACGAGATCCGAATACGAATTCGACCCAGGACACAACGTCATTGGCCACTGGAACGGGAGGAGTGAGAAAAATGACGATGATTGGTACCAACAGTCGCCTTCAAAGGCCGAAAAAACGTTAAGGGGAAATTGGCACAAAAACCCATGGGTTGGTACGGACGGAGCTCTCGGCAGGAAAGCCGAGCCCCGCCCGGATCGAGTTTTATATCCTATCAAATGGGAGCATCATCCGATAAAAGTCCTCGCAAACCAGAGCTCAAAGGTGGCGGAAAGGCGGAAATGGGAGGCTTACAAATGTTGACTGAGGACTGCAATTTTTTTTTTCATTACTTGCTCACCGCCCACGCGACTAGGCCTGCAGCTCCAGGTGGCCGCGCTCCTCAACAAAAACCGACCCAGTCCCTTCTGGGCGGCCACGGCGGCTTGGGCCCTGCGTGGCCCACATCATGGTGTCATTGAATTGGGAAGGTCAGCACCCGGCACAGCTTAGTGGTTACAAGGGGCGCGAGATAATGTCCGGCCTTGTCACGTCGCTGCCCTCGCCGACGCGCCAGATGGAGTCTTCTCATCTCAATGGAATGCCGATCGTTCCACGAGCTGGCGAAGGTGTTGTGACGTGTGCTAGGCGGCGCTACGATTGTGGAATTCTTTGGTCTGGCGTGTTGCTTGAGTGCTGTTTTCCCAACGGAGCTACAGTGGAAAACCTAGCTACTCGATGTGATGCGTCATTCTGCGGTCCGGACCTTCGGGCCCGTCTCCGGAAATAACTACCTACACCTAGGTGCTCGAAGGGACTCATGGCGCATGCGGACGAGAGGCGGGCGGCTGGCCGCGGAATGCATGAGGCTTGGCGGGAGGGGAGAAACAACAACAGCCGACGCGTAAGAAAGAAGAGGTGGGGGATGGGTAAGTGTGCGTAACCCACTTTCCGGGAGCGTGATATCGATGTTGCCGCTCGGGTGGAGGGAGAGGGCCACCAGAGGGGCATCCATGGCGAAACAACACAGGGATCAAAAATAAGAAAGAAAAAAAGATCGGTGTCAAGGCGGGCAGTGGGATCCATGTGCAGATGAGCGCGGAGCTAAGGAACTTGCACCCGCCGCCCGGACAAGGGTAANGCCAAAAAAAAAAAAAAAAAAAAGGAAAAAAAAAAAAAAAAAAAAAAAAACAAGATACAGTCGCATCGAATGGAGCACAAACGGGCCATGCCTAATTTAATCTCAAAGCCCAAGCGAGGAAGGTGCCCTCTAATATCCGTGCTGCCGCGCTCTCCATCTTCCTCCCTCGCTGCTGACCAGGCAGGCTTCCTTCTCCCGCCGTCCTCGAAGACGTCGCTGCGCGCCAAAGCTTTCGGGTTGGGCCCTTTTTGTTTCCCCTCTCGCCCGCGCTGCTGTTGTAGACCCTCTGCACAAATAGAGCACCTCGATCGCTCGCAGCGCGAGCCACCACCCAACAGCCATGGCGTCGCTTGCTTTTGGCGTCAATGGCACGGCCTTTGCCACGGCCTTGGCCTCGCCTTTGGCCAGCTTGAAGCCGGTATCTGCAGCTGTGCCGCCGCAGCTTGAGCCTGTGCTTGAAGTCATCTCTCAGGCTGGAATTTGGACCATCGTGGTCACTCTACTGCTGGTCGCCATCGTCTACGATCAATGTATGTATCTGCGCCCCCTCCCACCACTCTCCGCGCCGCCTCGGCCGGCCCAGGCACGCCGTCGCGAGATGGCGAAAAAAAAAAGAAAGAAAGAAAGCAAAAAAAGAAAAAGAGAATCTCGAGCACGACACTGACGCGCAGGTGCACAGGGAGCTACCAATCGAACAAGGGCTCCATCGTCGGCCCGCGCTTCAAGGAGCCATTTATTGGCCCCTTCCTTCAATCCGTCAACCCCAAGTTCGAGGAGTACTATGCCAAGTGGACCAGCGGTCCTCTGAGCTGCGTCTCAGTCTTCCACAAGTATGCGCCCCCATCTGACGGTGCTCCAACGCAGCATCCACGTGCGCTATCAAGACAGACTCGAGGAACTGCTAAGAGCGCAATTCTCTTTCTTTTCGTTTCTTTTCGGTCGAACTGACATGCCCGCGTCGGCTCGTCAACCCTAGGTTCGTTGTCATTGTCTCAACCCGTGACCTGGCACGCAAGGTCTTCAACTCGCCCGGCTTCGTGAAGCCGTGCGTGGTGGACGTTGCCCACAAGCTTTTGGGCCCCGACAACTGGGTTTTCCTCGACGGCAAGGCCCATGTGGACTTCCGCAAGGGCCTGAACGGCCTCTTCACGCGCAAGGCACTGGAGGGCTACCTGCCGGGCCAGGAGGAGGTGTACAACACCTACTTCAAGAAGATGGTTCAGATCACCAAGGATGCTGGAGGCAAGCCCGTCCCGTTCATGACCGAGTTCCGCGAGATCATCACGGCCGTGTCATGCCGCACATTCGTCGGCCACTACCTCACGGACGAGGCCGTGCGCAAAATCGCGGTCGACTATTTCTACATCACCGAGGCCCTGGAGCTGGTCAACTTCCCCATCATCATCCCTTTCACCAAGACGTGGCGGGGCAAGAAGGCGGCCGACATGGTGCTTGATGAGTTCTCCAAGTGCGCGGCCAAGAGCAAGGTGCGCATGAACGCTGGCGGCGAGATCACGTGCATCATGGACGCCTGGGTCAAGCAGATGATCGATTCCAAGGCCTGGACCGACGCCGAGGCGGAGGGCCTTTCTACCGAGAACCTGGTCAAGCCCCAGCCGCTGCTGCGAGACTTTACCGACTACGAGATCGCCCAGACCATCTTCACGTTCCTGTTCGCCTCGCAAGACGCCACCAGCAGCGCTGCCACTTGGCTGTTCCAGATCATGGCCCAGCGCCCCGACGTCCTGGACCGCGTCCGCGAGGAGAACCTGAAGACCCGCAACGGAGATCCCAAAGCCGCTGTTTCGCTCGACCAGCTGGAGTCGATGAAGTACACCCGCGCCGTCGTCCGCGAGCTTCTGCGCTACCGCCCGCCCGTGCTCATGACCCCGTACCTGACCAAGAAGCCATTCCCCATCACGGACACCTACACTGCTCCCAAGGGTAAGACGACTTTGATATGGTCCCCTTGAGTGGTTGGCTGTCCAACTCCCAGGCTTGTCTAACAATTGACGTGTAGGCGCCATGGTTATCCCGACGACCTACATGGCTCTGCGGGACCCCGACGTGTACGAGAACCCCGACGAGTTCGACCCCGAGAGGTACTATACTGGTGACGCGGAGGAGAAGGGTGCCAAGAACTTCCTCGTGTTCGGCGTGGGACCCCATTACTGCCTCGGTCAGCACTATGCGCAGATGAACCTGTGTCTGTTCATCGGCAAGGCATCCCTGATGATGGACTGGAAGCATCATGCGACCCCGACATCGGAAGAGATCCAAGTTTTCGCAACGATTTTCCCCAAGGTAAGCCGGCCACTGCAAAACCAAACTTGTGGGGAGAAAAACTGCACGGGACACTAACATGACACAATCGCCTCCGCCTCAGGACCACTGTCCCCTGACATTTGAGGATCGCAAATGGAATTAAAGGCCCTCACTGGCTGTACTTGCGGGCCAAATCATAGATAATGATGTCTCACGAAGCGGTCGGCGGGCCTGCGACACCAGAAGTGACGCAAGTGCTTGGTTTTTAATCGCCCAAAGGCAGAATTTTGGCGCACGATTAGATGACTATGGGGCATCCGGCCAGACAGCCATAGAGCCATTGGGTAGGCTTGAACCACCCAGCAATATATTTCTTAATACTTGCCCTGGCCACCTTGTATTTTATATTGTCCCAGCCCGTCAGAACATAGTCCGATTCTGCTCTTTTGACGTCAAAACAAAGATTCATAATCATCCCGCGTAGCTCGGATGGCCATGCCTCGTGCCAGTAGGGGTGCATGTGTCAAGCGTCGCCGTCTGATTTGCCGGGGGATCTTTCCGGCGCGACGGCGGCTCGACGGGACCCGCAGGTGGCTTTCAGCACGGGCTGTGTGTTGCTTGTACCAGTGGGGCCAAGCACGGAGCGCAACCACCCCATCCCGGAATTGAGTGCGCCAGCACAGGGGACCGAACACTTTTTCACTCCGATTAGGTTTTGCGGCTCGCTGGATCTCCCGTCAGTCCGGCGGTGCTACTGTACATACGTGCATACCACCTCGAGCCAAGAACCAGCCGCCGCCTCGTGTGTCGGTAGGGGTCACCTGCCCGAGTCCTCAGTCAGCAGCAGCACCATGACCCGCACGCGCGCCGCCCTCTCCGGCCTGCTCCGGGCGCCGCTACGCCAAGCCAGCCGCGGCGCTGCGGCCCGGCACCTCGTCCGGCTCACCACGGCAGCCTCGGAATCGTCGTCGTCGTCGTCGTTGCGGGCACTGTCCCCGGCGGTGAGGCGACCGCTCGTGCCAACCCGGCGCTGGTCCCATTCCCAGGTGCCGGCGCAAATCAGGATCTGGGAGTTCAAGGATGTATGTGCGTTTGTTTGTTTGCGCCCCTTTCCTGTTTTTCTGCCGACCGATTGAGTTTCGCGAAGCAGGCGGGAACGAGCTGGGTGTGTGTGTACGTGCGTGCGTGCGTGACTTTCGGCTGTCATGATCTCGCTTGGACGGATATTGGGGTGGGAAGGTGAGGGGGTCTATATCTGGGGCCCTTTATATATATTAACTTTTCCCCTGGTTTCTTTTTTCTCTCTCTACTACCTATCTAGGTTCAGAAACTGGTGCAGGACTCCAAATCCGGCTCGACACAAAATACCGTCATCGTCGGTTCGTTGAAAACCCAACACCCACCCAAACCACAACCAAGCATATACCATGGTCCTAGCTTCGCTCCCCAGCTGACCACCGGGCGGTTGCGCGCAACCAACAACGTGTGCTCCGCAGACACGCGCGAACCCGGAGAGCTCCAGTCCACCGGCCGCATCCCCACGGCGGTCAACATACCCATCACCACGCAGCCCGACAGCTTCCACATCACCGACGACGAGTTCGCCGACAGGTTCGACTTCCCCCGCCCGGCCCGCGACGCCGAGCTCGTCTTTTACTGCAAGGCCGGCGTCAGGAGCCGCGCGGCCGCACAACTCGCCAGGGACGCGGGCTGGAAGAACGTCGGCGAGTACTCGGGCAGCTGGTTGGACTGGGACAAGAACGGCGGCGAGGTGCAACGGTGAGAGGCTGCTACCGAGGGCTTGAGCCTCGTCGATAGCGGTAGAATATGGAAGGCAAGCCGTAAGGAGTAATCTCTCTATCTTTTTCGGATTTTGAAGATCCACCGCCGAGTTTGCAAACTGGAACTCCCCACGACCACGTCGACGACTGTGAATCGAATCCCAATGATCAAGCGTGTCCTCGTCCGACAGCCCGCCCAAAGAAAACAACAACAACAACAACAATCAAAACCCGGCAGTCGAGACACTTATCGCACATTCTCGCCACCTCGTACTGCATACCGGATAGAATACACAGCGCGCTTCCAAGCACGCGAGGCAGCCTAGCTGGTCGGGGGCTTCGCCTCGCCCCCTGAACCGGACCCGATGGGGCTGTGGTGGGCAAAGAATAGAAACTTGATGGTGACGGCCAGCGCGAAGTGGAGGACGACCACCACAATAAGAAGCGCCTTGCTGGTCTGGCGGTCCGTCGCGCTCAAGACGGGGTACAGGTTGCGCAGGAGGAACGCGACCGAGTAGCCGAAGCCGACGGCGACGAAGACGTAGTTGAGGATGTCGATGCGCGACCAGCTGACGACGGCCACGGGGATCCAGATCAGATTGCTGTAGCCGTAGAGCGCCCAGCACTCGAGCAGGTTGGCCGACTCGGACCCGAAGTAGCGCAGCGCGAGGAAGAGGATCACGGGAATCGCCAGTGTATATCCGTAGATGAGCCCAGCGGCGCCTACATGGGAGGGTAAATCGTTAGCCCAGAAGTGGTAGATGCCAGGCACCTGGGACCGTGGGCGGGACCTCGGAGGGAGCACAACGAACCGCTCAGCAGAGTAAAGTCGTAAGCAAACGACGATGTGCCCCTGACGGCGAGGTATTGACTTATGGTACCGCCGAGGAAGAGGATGAACACGACGGTCGTAGCGATCCAGAAGGGCCCGTACAGGTCCGGGTTGCCCTCCAGCACGTCCAGGAAGTTTGCGCGGGGGTACAGGGCGGCCCAGCACCTGCTCAGGACGGCCGACGTGTCGACGTCGAAGTACTGCTGGTAGAAATTGATCGACCACAGGTACCGCTTCCCCGAGACGGCCGAGGCGGTCGCGGGGAGAGGGAGCCCCGAGCCCGACGCCCCGGCCCCGGCGTGGCCGGCTTTCCTGCCGCCGGGCGCGGTCTCTTGGAAGGTTGAGTTGTGGAACTCGAGGTCGTCTTGGAGATCGGTGTGGCCCAGGTCGCCCTGTGGTGTCCGAAGGATCCGCTTGCGTCAGTAGAAGAATTCAACGAAGGGGAGGACTCCTCGGAAGCGGAAACTGCTCGCTCACCCCGTCGTCGACATCGACGACGGCATCGTAGCCGGCTCCGGACATGGTCAAGGCTGGAATGTGGAGACTCGTCGGTAATGGGTGTGCGCCGGCGGGGCGCTTTCGCTTGTTCGGAAGGCAGTGTGCAGCCAGAACGCACTGCTTCGGTATATCTGATATTCGTTCGAGTGGTGTCGCTGTCGTCGTCGGTCGTTGTGTTGGAAGCGACCTACCTAAGCTTGGGCAAGGCCTATCTGCACACGTAACTTGAGCTCCAGCGGACGGTAGGGGTGGCGCAATTTAGCACGGAGCAGATGTGGGGCATGCGACACCAACGCCACATATATGACAGCCACAGCCCTCAGTAACCAGAGAGGAGAGGCATCAGAACCCTTCCCCTCAGAATGCGATAAGACATATTTGAACACTGCAACATTTCAGCGATATCCGACTGGTATAAGCCCAAGTAAAAAAGGATCTTCATTGCTGGGTATGGCTAAGAGAAGCGGTAGTTTGACTTCAAAGTCATAATCGTCCAACGTGGCAACGGGTCACTTCTACAAGCCACATCCGGTTCCCAATCCTCGCAAAGGCTTCCGAATTCCCAATTCCCCAGCATTTGCTCTCCTTTTGATGAATGCCAACAAAAATCCGAGACGCCAGAGACAAGGAAAGTGAGGGTTTGCACCGCTTATTTGATCTTCTTCTTGGGGCGCAGCTGGTTGGTGTGGCCGCACTTGCGCTTCCTGCAGTTGGTGGCACGCGGGGGCAGACGAGCCTGGAGATGTCAAAGGGGCCCATGTCAGTTTACACCGTCGGCCTGCGAAACATCCGCCTCGTGAAGCAAGCGGCGGGTATTCCACCGATTATGGATCACGGTGCAGGTGGGAGGGGCACATACGTAGCACTTGCGGCAGATCATCTTCTCGCAGTTGAACTTGCTGGCCAGAGCCTTCAAGCTGGGCTCGATGATGCCACCACGCAGACGGAGCACCAGGTGGAGGGTCGACTCCTGTATTTTTTCACAACCAGTCAGTAAACCTGTCGCGAATTGTCGGTCGCCGCGGAATGCGTCACCGCCCATCCCATTTCCGGGTCTCTCGACCCTCATGCTCGCTCGCAAATCCCACGAACCTTCTGGATGTTGTAGTCGGACAGGGTCCGGCCATCCTCAAGCTGCTTGCCGGCGAAAATGAGACGCTGCTGGTCGGGAGGGATGCCCTCCTTGTCCTGGATCTTGGACTTCACATTGTCGATCGTGTCCGAGGACTCGACCTCCAAAGTGATGGTCTTGCCCGTGAGGGTCTTCACGAAGCTGCGATCGGGTATCGACGTAAGTACGGGTTCGTTCGGCTCCGAGCCATCGCAGGAATCGGCGCGCGGGCGCGGGAGAACTCACATCTGCACTATACGCCCAGACAGGTCAGCTAAATGCCGTCGCAGAGTTCACGACGCAAACGCACCATCGGGGGATTGCAACTTACTCTTGGCGGTCTTGCGAAGCGATATGGGTGAATGTCGATGAAAGAGGCAAGACACACCCCCTCAAATTCTGGTGGGTTGAAGCAAATTGGTGTGTGGCGGGCCCATTTGTCAGGCGAAACGCTTTTGCCCCACTCCAAACCAACCCTCTGGTCACGTGGACCCCTGATCTCGATCAGCCGGGTGTTCTCCTCACATCTCAATCGACGAAGCTGGCAATAATTCATTCGAGGGTCAATAAGTCAGATAAAGACATTTAATGTATTAACTGTATTCACTGAAACGAGAGGTCTGCCTCGGTTCGGATGGCGCTACACTAGTCCTCGCCTCAGCCTCTCTCTGGCTATGAATACCAGGTACATGGTATACGCCGCTACCTAGGCATCCGAATCCTCCCGCTGTGCCTTGTCCTCCTTCCTTTTCGTCTTAATCCATGTCTCAAGCCTTCGCTCAAGGATGTGAACGGCTTTGACAAGCTGGGCGGTCGATATCCCAGAGAGCTCGGCTGCCGACGACGGAGTTATTAGCCCACCATTCCATACGTACAGCTTTACATTCGGAGCAACCCGCATCGCATACATACCTGCTTTGGTGTAGAATGCTCTCGAGTTCTCTGAGAGGTCCTCGACGGTTCGGTACGCGTGATGTGCCTGGCCAGGTATCCTGGTACCGGTTTCTCTTGTTGACAGATTCTTCAGACTACCCTGGAGGCGGGCAAGTCGTTCATCTATCGCCGATTCGCTAAGCTCCGTGACAGGCTTCTTCCTATCCCTCTCATCCAGAGGAAACAGAGGGGCAAAACGAGCCAGTGCTTTCATCGACAAGACACCAGTCAGCTTTGGACGTGTGGACAGAGGGACGCCAAATACAGAGAAAGGACAAGGAGAAGAGAGTAGTAGTGTCGACGGCGTGCACCCACGTAGAGGCAAGGCACACACCGTTGGGACGCCGTTCATCGACTTTGGCTTGCTGGTACCAGTCCAGGTACTCGTCCGTCTTGGTGCCGTCCAGGGTCCACGCTTCCTCAGAGCCGAGCTTTTCGAGGTCGCGCCGAGAGAGTGTCTTCGCCCCCGACTCGATGAAGCTCTGCCTCCAGGCATCCCAGTCCATCCCGGTCAACGGAGGAGCGGCGCCCTCCGCAAACCTCTCGCCGCCGTCGAATGGGCAAAGCAGTTTCGTAGCGAGAACCGTGCAGGCCACGAGGAAGACGTCGGGATGATCCAGCAGCTTCACCCTTCGCTGCCCCAGGGCAAATGTAAAGTCGGCGTTAAGGAACTCTACCATGCCCTGGACGAAGCCGTAGACTTCGATCGGGAGTGCAAGCTCTCTTGCGTATCTCCAAAGCAGCAGCGGCTCGTTCAGGGGCGGGAACTTGAGCTTGTAGTTCGCATTGAACGACTCTGCCAGCCGCCGCACCGCATCGTGCAGTTCGCCGCCCGAGAACGGAGACACGCGCGCGGACAAGATCCGTTGATACCGACTGGGCAGGCGGGCGCGCATCTCCTTGGGCACCTCCTGGATCTGATCCCTGGTGTCAGCAGACCCCGCCCCCGCGGACCGGACAATGCCGTCCGTCTTGTTCAGAGAGCAGAAACTCACAGCATCAAGGTACGTTATCTGGTTGTTCTTGCCCCAGGCGAATAAGTCGCCGACCCTTATGGGCAGGCGCATCAAGAGAGTGCCGAGATAGCACAGGGCCAGCGTGTCGATGAGCGTTGGGAGCGAGCGCTTGGAGCTGACGTCCGTACTCCAGCTGCGGGCGATTCTTGTGCTCACCGTGGCGGCGCTCGTGGCATCCGACAAGCCGCCGTCGCTCTCGACGCCGCTCCCCTCGGAGCTATACATCTTCAGCTCGGGCGTGTCGGTCTCGGTGCCCGAGCCGACCCCGGAGCCGCCGGTCTCCTCGTTGCCGCCCTCGTCCTCCTCTCTCCTCACGTCCGCCACCGTCTTCAGCCCCGCGATGTTGCGCGTACGCAGCGCCCAGAGATCGCGCACGACAGTCTCGAGCTCGGGCGGCAGGCCGCGGTCGTGCACGAGCCAGAAGAGCTGCTTGCGCAGGACCAGCTGCAGGCAATGGAGGTACAGCTCGCGCGACTCGTTGCCCGACAGCGTCCGTGACACCCTCTCGCGCGCCTCCTTCTCCTTGCGGGCGACGTGGCCCGTCTGCCCAAACGCATCCTCGTCCTCGAATCCGCGTTCCACAAATCCCTGAGACGGGTGGCCCAAAAGACACACGTCAGCGGGACGGGATGGGCAGATGCGGTAATGGGCCCCAGGCCCAAGGGAAGAAAGGGACTCACCTCTATCTCGTGGCCCCGGTCGCAGTACCGACGGCCATCCTCCGAGTACCAGCGCTTGGACGGACACTGCTCGCACGTCTGACCCTTGGGGAACCTGCGATAGTTTCGACGCTCAGACATGGTGCTTTTCCATCCAAACCCGGCCACATCGCGAGGGCTTTTGATGGACAGTTTCGCTTGGTTTCATTTGGAGAAGCGGTTGGGGCCACACAGGGTGCAGATTCTTTCTGCGGTGTAGAACTTGGACGGATCACACCGAAGCAAATTGCAAACCAAAGAAGTTTACGGGCCCCAAAACTGAGGACTTGACACTGGTATCAAATCGGCGGCTTCGACTGCATTACATCTGAAAGCACACAGTTGGTTCAAGCATGATTCCTTTTCCTTTTTTTTCCTTTTTCTTTTCTTTATTTCTTTTATTCTGCCTTCTTCGGCGCCCTTGCCCCGTTCTTCCTTGCATGACTCCCAGATGCATCATCACCGCATATGGAACGAGGCGCCAGGTTGCTTTCGGACGCTTCAGGATTCTCTTTCAGAATCTATAGCCTTGAGCATCGTGAGTCGCTCAGCCAGGGTGGCCTCCGTGTGTTTTTTCCCCCTCGCGGTGATATCAGGAACCGAGAGCTTTTAAACATCGAGTTCTGCCTGACTGAAATATTCCTATACCGCCGCTGCGTTAAAAGAAGAAAAAAAAGCGCCCAGTTGAAAACCCCTTCATAAGTGTGTGTGTATGCGCAGCCACTGCGCCCCTGAGAACGAACAACCATGCAAGATAGCTGGCTAGTGAGGAAACCGTCAAGGTATCGTGCAGCCGCGAGACTCCCAGTTTTTGAGGACATAGGAGTCGCTGTCCACCGTGACCCATCGTGGCACTAAGCCACTTAAGACGAGCCGGAGGAAGGCTTGACCTGGGTGGGAACCTCCTCACCCATGGCCTTGGTTACAACAATGACTGTGGTGGAACGCCGTCAGCCGTGTCACCCGCCAAGCACCCGTGTGCCAGATATCGCGGGTTAAACTTACAGATCTCACGGTCGTCCTCCATCTTCAGGTCGTGGAGACGAGTGATCTCCTTGGCAACCTCGTCCGCCTTCTCGCTGCCTCCCGGCAGCTTGATATCCTCACGCTGGTTGCCGTTAGAGTCCATAAGCTGGAGGAAGCCGTCGTCGTTCAGGTAAATCTATGTTGGCAACGAGATGATCACGTCAGTCTCCCGTAGGCCAAAAAGTCGAGATATGAACGCCGCCATGGCAAACTCCACCCTCTTCCAGACTGGGGGATCGCAGGCTTACAAGCTCATAGGTGTCGTTGGTCACGTTGGGGACGTCCATGTTGTGGGTCGAGGGGCAGAGATCCTCCAGCTTCTTGTTCGTGAAAATGTCGATGGCGACAAGGTGGACCTTGGCGTGACCGTGCTTGCCGGTCTTGGAGGTCGACATGTCGACGATCTTGCAAGGGCGGCCCTTGATAACGACGTGGCCACCCTTCCTCAGGGCCGAGCACTGCATCGGGAAGGTCGCCGACGCGCCGGCATCGGCCGACTCGAAGGTGTGCTCATGTTGCTAACCGGCGAGATGGATGCGTCAGTACCGGTGCGAGGACGACGACCTTGGGGTATTTTGCGGCGTGCGACAAAGGACAACGAGAGCATTCAACGGGCGCGGGGAAGATGCGGGCCAGGCCTTCGTTCCCCTGTTGTTCCTCGTGTCTTCCCCCGTCTCGGCGCATGGCGGGGTTCTCTTGCGCGAGCGAGGCCATGCGACGGCGGGGGTTTGCTTTTTTTTTTTTTTTTTCCCCCCGGTTTTTTTTTTCCTCCAGAAAGGAGCCGGCAGTTGAGACACACCGCACACAAAACCGCTCATGAGAATCCGCTTACCTCGTCCGACATTTTCGCAACGTGAAGCGGAGAGGACTGTGCTTGGTCGAAGAGGGAGGGCGGGGCGAGAGAGCGAAGCTGCGGACGACGACAACGAAGTGAGAGACGCCCCGAAAAAAAGAGAAAGGAGAAGTTTGGGAGCGGAGAGTGGGAAGGAAAAAAAAGTTACAGCGGAGGAAGGGGTTTTGGGAAATTTTTGAAAATTAACAGAAGAGGGATGGCAAAAGTGCAGGCGGCGGGGAGGGGTCAACGTTCCAGACGGTGGGATGTGGGGTCCGAGGGGGGTGGGCTCTCTCGGTGGTGGTGGTGCTAGCAAACGATGAGTGTGTCCCAGTGATGGAGAGGGCGCGACAACGGATTGGTTCGTTTTCAGCCTGCACAAGCCGGAAGCTTTTGCGGCTACGGGCGGGTCCCGGTGCCTTGGAGGTCAAACGCGACGGGGAAAGTGCTTTCTGGATGCCTTGCTGCTTGCATTGCCTGCCCTGGCGTCGGCCGGATTGGATGGCCTTCTGATGTTCTGCGTTCTGCATCGGGGCCTTGAGGGCGTCCTCGGTTGTGCATGCCACTCGACCCATCTATCTGGATCTCCCCACTGATGCAAAAGCTAGGTACCTTACCTGCCTACCTACCGAGGTACCTAAGGTACCTAGTAGGCATGTAATTAGGCAAGTCACATATTTGAGCTGATTCCTTCGCTCAGTGCGTGGTTTCTGTGGCGCGCTGTGACTCTCCTCTCCGTCAATCTCGTTTAGGGTCATGCTGGCCGAGTCGACTGAGCTGGAGCGTCCCAAGAAGCAGGCGAGGTATTGCCAGCTTCAAGAGGGAACACCAAGCACCTCGGCACCTGCCTCCAGAATATCATTGGAGAATTACTCTGGTTTTCTTGCGCCCCCCTTGCGTGCGGCAGCATGTTTCCGCCTTGTCAGATTAGACTTTCACATCCGCACACAAACACGCAACACGCCGACCCTTTGACAACTACCAGTAGGCAGCACAACCCCGCCGTGCGCGAATAAACGCCTTGAAAGCGAGGGGGCATGCGGCTGCATTTTGGAAGGGGAGTATACTTGCGGCACATGGAGCGATAGAGACTTTAACATTGTACGTAAAATGTTTAGTGACTTGGGTGGTGTTCGCTGACATTGGTGCGCCTTGTTTTGCTGACGACAGACGGATCGCGTTGGATGTCTGACACGCTAGCTGATATATGGATGTGCTAAAGGACTCTGGGAAAAGAAACAACTTGGTTGTCTACCGGGGCGGCCATTGTCCACCACGAAACAGCTGAATAATAGCGGAAAGCGGAGAGCCCCATCATTTGGCAAATAAAAAAAAACGGCGACGAATGCATCCGTTGGAAATAACAGCAGACGTTGCAGCATAAACCCAGCTACTGGGGTCTCCAATTAGCGTTGTTTTGGGCGGCGCGCCCACGTAGGTGGGACTGCCAATGAGCCCATCCGTCACGGCCCCATTGCCATCCGTGCGGCAAGCCACATTCTCCTGGGAGCTGTAAGCCAGCTGTCCCTCAACGTCAACGTCTGCCGCCTTCCATCCGACCTTCGCTGCCGCCAGCTCCGCCCAGCTGCCAGTAGGACCAACCCACGCAGCTTCAGACACGCGCGCGCGCGCATTAGAGTGGAAGCACAGTTGGCTATCGCGTCGCCCGTGCCGTCGACGCGGTGCCACCCCGAGCTATGATCGCTGCTTCACTGAGCCCGTGAACACCCCTTCGCTAGCCCTGCCTTCCCCTAGACCTCCTCTAGGATGTGGCTTGACAGACTCGCAGTCCAGGCGACTTCGGGGCCGTCATCACAATCCACCAGCCGCGCCGCCTCACCCCTCCCACGACGAACATCGAGCATCCGCGGTCCCTACGTCACCTCGTCCCGATCTGCCCGCGCGTCTTCCTTGTCGCTCGCCTCCAGCGACTCCAGCGTTTCTCTGCTCGCCTCGGCGCGTCGGACGAATGGCTCTGCTCTCAAGCAGTCGACTACGGTGGATGATGAAGGGAAGGCGATAGAGGTGTTGGCGAAGCTTCTTGGTGGCGGCGAACCAGCAGCAGAAAAGACACCAGGACCACTGACTGAGGAGGATCTCGACCTGGACTTTGACTTCGCCGGACTGTCTCTGAGCGATCTGGCCAACGAGACCAGGCGCGACGGGGACTATGAGCCTTATAGGCCACAGACCATCCAAGAGTGTGCGCCGCGCCCCTCTGCCGGGTCACCCTTGGAGCACCGCCACGCCTGCTAACGCTACACTGAAATCGACAGACGAACAAGGCAAGGCCAGGTTTGAGGACCTGTCCACGTCGATCCGAGCCTGCGATGACGTCCTGAGCTCAGTAGAGGCGAACCTCACGAGCTTCCGAAACGATCTCGCAGCGGTTTCCGCCGACATAGAGAGCCTACAGAAGAGGTCCGCGGCTCTCGGTGTGAGATTGGAGAACCGAAAGGCAGTAGAAAAGGGGCTCGGCCCGATAGTGGAGGAGGTCAGCGTGTCTCCCGTTACCGTGGCCAAGATCTCGGAAGGGCATATCGACGAGCAATGGGTGCAGGCCCTGCGTGACGTGGAGAAGCGTGCGGCGGCGCATCGGCAGAGCTCGAACCAAGGCAAAAGCAAAGCCCTGGCGGATCTGGGGCCGTTGCTTGAGAAGCTGGTGGTCAAGGTATGCGGCCTACCCCCTCCGTGTCCGCTACGGTCCACGGACCGGAGGTTCGATCTCGAGCAAGCAACGGCTGATTTTCATGGTGCAGGCCATCGAACGAATACGGGATTTCTTGGTCGCCCAGATCAAGGCTTTGCGCTCCCCAAACATCAATGCTCAAATTATCCAACAGCATAACTTCCTCAAGTTCAAAGATTTGTTCGCCTTTCTTCGTAAGCACAATGCTACACTCGCCGACGAGATATGTCAAGCGTATAAGAACACGATGAGGTGGTACTACCTCGATCAATTTACGCGCTACCAAAAGGCGCTGGAAAAGCTCAAGCTACACTCTCTTGACAAGAACGACGTCCTGGGCCACGACGACTCGTCGCGGAAGGCCACGGTGCTGTCCAGCTCTAGGATCCCGGGCCCGCCGCACGACGCCTTCAACCTGGGACGGCGCATGGACGTGCTGAAGACCAGCAGCCACATGGCCATGTCGTCGTACCTGGCAGAGGAGGACAAGTCGACGCACTACCTGGAGACCCCGTTCCGCAACTTCAACCTTGCCCTGGTCGACAACGCGACGGCCGAATACACGTTCCTGACCTCGTTCTTCTCGCCCGCCATCCCGGCCGCCCCCCTGTCCCGCCACTTCGACTACATCTTCGAGCCGACCTTTGCGCTGGGCCAGACGCTCTCGCGGTCCCTGGCGGGCGACTCGTTCGACGGCCTGGGCCTGCTGCTCTGCATCCGGCTGAACCAGCGGTTCGCCTTTGAGCTGCAGCGGCGACGCGTGCCGGCAGTCGACGGCTACGTCAACGCGACCAACATGCTGCTCTGGCCGCGCCTGCAGGTGGTCATGGACCACCACTGCGAGTCGATCCGGGCCCTGACCAGCGCGCTGCCCTCGCGCCCGCAGTCGCTCACGGGCGCCGCGGCCCAGCAGCACTCGGCCGCGCCCCACGTCGTCACGCAGCGCTTCGGCCAGCTGCTGCACGGCCTCGTGGCGCTCAGCGCCGAGGCGGGCGACGACGAGCCCCTCGTCTCGAGCATGCGCCGCCTCCGCTCCGAGGCCGAGGCCTTCCTGACGCGCTACAGCCAGGCCTGGTTCGGCAAGGACAGGAGGAAGCGCGAGCGCTTCCTGTACAACAACTACTCGCTCATCCTCACCATCCTCAGCGACGCCGAGGGGAAGCTGGCTGCCGAGCAGCAGGAGCATTTCGAGGGGTTGAAGACGGCGTTCCAGGAAGCAGTGTAAGAGGCGCCTAAAACTAGGTGCCTACCTAGCCATGGCAATTCAGTTCAGTGCCATGTTTCACTTTCCAAATATTCTTAAATCATTTTCTCCGCCTTTTATTTTTTTGTGTCAGGCAGCGTGCGTTCTCGTTGGGCATGTATCCTAGAAAGCATACATCATGAGGGGTTGGTTTGGTACCAAAAAGAAATTGTGGCCCTTTCGCTGGGACATATTGATTATTCGTTCTATAGAAAGCTCCTGTCTGCTTGGTCTCGGCAGATGCGGGCTCATATGCACAATTTCTCAATCCAGGCGGTCCAAGTATACTCTACATGTGCAGACGAATCGTCAGAATCCCCAGCGGGACTGTATCGCTTTTTATCTGCCGCTTGATGGCGCTGTCGCGGGTGGATCACATCACCACTTGCCCTGAGCCTCTTTATTCTAGCGATAAACAACTTGATAAACAAGGAGTGATACATGGTCAACGGTCCCCAATCCAGCGGGAGAACAGGGCGGTAATGTACGCCAGAGGGCTGGGAGACCGGCGGAGCCAGAAAGCCAGTACTCCGACGGCCACGGCAAAGCCGACGGCGCGGACTGGTCTGCGGTACCGCCAAATGACGGCCTTGATTTTATCGCGCTTCTCAGCAAACTCGAGCTCGCGGACCTGGCGGTCAAAGCAGGCCCTGCCGTAGGACAGCGACTGGGCGGCGCAGGCGGCCGTGTCGCGCGCCGTCTTGAGCACGCTGGCGGACGAGACGTCGCGCCAGGCGGGGAGGCGGTCGGGGCGATGCGCGACGGCGAGTTCGGCGGCGCGGGCCAGCAGGGCGTCGAGGTCGAGGGGCTGGGGCAGCTTGGAGAGGATCGAGTGCAGCATCTCGGGCTCCGAGTCCGGCGTGTCGAAGAGCTCGTCGCGGCGCGAGAGCACGATGGCGGCAAAGACGTAGACGCTAAAGGCCGGGTCGCGCGCGAGCAGGGCGTCGAACAGGCGGGCTATCTCGCCGAGCGTTTGCACGTCGTGGGCGTACATGGTCAGGGTGCCGGAGAGTGCGAAGAAGGGCTCCGTCTGCGACAAGTGGCGCCAGAGAGCCGGGTCCGCGGCGCGCAGTATGTCCGGGAGTAGGCGTAGCTGGGCTATGGCCGGCGCCAGGTTGGGAAGCATGAAGTCGCGGATACGCAGGACCGAGAGACGGGACACTGCCGGGGGACATTGTGCAGGCTCGAGGACGAGCAGGAAGACCTGGCAGATGTCGTGGTAGCCCTGGAAGTAACACAGGTACGGATGCCGCCTGAGTACCTCGACGATCAAGTCTGACAGGTCGCGTTTTCGCCGCTCCAGATCAGCTGGATTCTCAACTGCATGGCGGGATGTGTTAGTCGGCCAGAGGGGACAGTTTGGACATGTTGGGGGCGAGGGTCTGCAATAATATGTGCATACGGTTGGGATAGTAAATAAACGCCCGGTCAACATCCAGCTGCACCTGGTCCTCATCGCGGTGGCGGGGCAACTCCTTCCAAGACGAGTCTTTATTGGTCTCGGGGGAGCCAGCCGGGTTATTGGCTTCATCCTCGGGAGTTAGACCCAGCAGAACCGGCCCTGGAAGCAACACAGGATAAGCATTCGGCCAGCAAGTGTCTAATCGGAACGAGAGAAGTGTCTAGTCTTACATGCCTGTCGTCTGAGTGAGTCGGATAGAAAGCCACCTTTCGATAGGGCTAGCTCCTTGAGGTCGTCTACCCTGTGAAGTTTACAGGCTTCGCGGATGGCCTGCGCCTTGGGGCTGGTATCGGACTCGGAACCTCTCTTGTCATACCTACGCACGCCGCCGTTGAAGTGCTGGGCTGACGCCGTAGGTGGCTGTGATGGTGTTACATCGGCATTCAAAGGGAACCCGTCGGGGGTTTGCCGCCCCAACGGCGAGTCTCCTGCGGGAGCCATCCCTAAAGCGACCCTGTAGCAAGGTCGATCTCGAGATCGGCTTTGTGAGCGGGCTTGTGCGCCGGCACCGTTCCGCACACACGCGCCTGCACCCTCCTCCCGATGATATCAAGATGGTACTCCACCAGTAGTCTCCACCGTGACACATACAGAGGGATCGGATCTGCCTATAAGAGAGCGATCTTCCCTGCTGATTCGGGAGCTACGGCTATCCCTTGGTACAGAAACGCACTGCCGCTCCCGTGCTACGCAGCTTGCGTCGCCGGCGACTGGAGGGTGCGGCTCTCCCAGGGAGCTGCAGAAGCCAAGGGGAAGAAACAAGCCCTGGCCTCTATGAACTCCAAGTGACCAGGATAAGGGCGCACTAATGTCTGATGCCCGGGCCGGGAATCCGTCAAGTCGTCGGGCGAGTGATGGGTGGGCCCGGCGGGCTTGGTGAGCCCTCCTCGGATTTGCGAAATACGCGCAGGAACACGGCGGATGGGGAAGTGCAGGGGTAGGTTCTAGGCGTCAACCAGGGGGAGGAGAAAAAACAGGAGAGGGAAACAGCGGCTGGGCAGGAGAGATACGGTCGCTACTGTGTGGCGGTGGTTCAGGGACCGGGCAGTATGCACATGCAGTGGTTGACGTTGGAAGCTGTCCATCATTGGACGTGACGTGTCTTTGCACGCGAGCCGTGCCGCGCATCTGCTCCTAGGGCTGTGCGATACAGTGCTGTAAGTGGTTGTCCGGGCTGGCCGTGCCTAAGGTCTATCTATTTCAATACTGTGTGCTGACTCACCAGGCGGGCCCTCCTTCCGCATGGCAACTGAAGAGCACCTCGCAATTACGTCGACGAGTTTGGACTGCGTATACGGTGCATGATGGGGCCAGCCAACGGCTAACCGAGCCAAATTGGAAACACTCCCGCTCTCACCATGTTCAAATGCCCTGACCGCATCTGGTGTGCGGCCGGGCGAGGTGGACACAAGTGCCACCACGAGGAACCTCGGGTACCACCCAGGCTGGGGTGCTGAAGATGCTCCGCTGACGGTCAGCTTCAGCAGTAGCGCGAGGCAGGTGCATGCGCGTTTATGTCATCGATTCCATCTTATACCGGCAGGTACTCCCTCCTATACGCACCGGCAGGGTGCACCGCCCAGGCATACCGGAAGGCCCAGAGCAGAGAAAGAGGCACGAAACAGATAAAACCAAAACGAAATGGAAAGGGGAAGGTAGGATTTGTCTCGCTAGGGACAACGATATGTCGGCGTGTGTAGCTTCCGTCGCTTAGAATCTTGCGGCTCTACCCCCGGGAGCGCCCTGGTGCCCGTGAAAGCCAGATCTCCGAGCCCTTAAAACGCTGGGATAAGGTCGGTAGTGATCCCTGCAGTCATTTTTCTGGGGTCGAATGTGATCTGTCATCAGCGGGACAATGCACCGGCTGGCAAATTATTACCGATCGATCGAGACAAGCACATTGTGCCGCTCGTCGTTTCGTTGATCGGAAACGATGGATGGTCCCCTGGCTCTGCCCAGTACGGAGACACCCTGCTTGTATCCGTGACCAGGGAGGCTCTGAGTTTGCGGGCCGAACGACGGCAAGTCTTTGGAGCAATTCGTCTCGGTCTTGCCTCTTCGTCTAGATTGTCCATTTCGCCTCCCTCACACTCGATCTGCTCCTCACCCACCATGTAAGGCAGTTACTCTCCCGAGCTGCTGCAAAGTCAGTTGACGGCTTGGAAATGAATCACCCGAGTAAGCTCCATTCCTTGCGAGAGGTGCTCTCGATCTCGACGCAAATGCGAAAGTTGGTGCGCTGTTTTGATCTTTCCACCGACGTTGTACCCCTGTGTGCCTGCCCAGCAGAGATGGGGGTGCGAGTCGACAGGGCTGGCTGCAGGGTGCTGCAAGCCTTTCTCAGGGCGGGCAGCTGCACGCAATTCGGGCAGAACTGCGGCGCGGGCGGGCGGTGGTAGCTTATTGCGGGGAGATCAGGAGATGGCGCTCGCAGTTTGGTCAGCAAAACCGTCTGTCTGGCGTTAGCTTTCGTCTGATACGTCGTTTGTGTGCAGGATAAGAAAGAACAAAGACGAAAAAACAAACGACAAAGGGCCCATCAATCGCTTGGTGCCGCTAGTCCTCTGTGAAATGCCCCCAGCCGTTGGGTGTGGAGTGGAGGGTTCATTCGGGCGGATTCCCCAGGCGCAAAAGGGGGGCCACCATGTGTCCAGGAGGCTGCATAGGCCCTGGTCAGGCCTTGTACCGAGGTGCGCTGGACGACGGATCAATGTTTCACGCAGTCCGAGGGATGGATGAGGGCAGGCAGGCTCGGCAGGTAGCGTACCAAACTTGGGTCTCGCAGCACCAAAGAGAGCAGCCATGGAACCTTCGCCTGGCACCCTTGTGGTGTGGCATGGTACGTCTCCCGACCGACGCTTGAGCTAGGCGAGCACGGCACCCTGGCCGTCTTTCTGCAAGAACCCAGCCCACGCCGTCGCCTGTTGCTCCACCAAGCAAAGTTGCTGTCGCTATTGCCTCAACGCCAAACGCGCCGAGTGCTGCTGGTGGGTTTTCTGGCGGAGAAAGCCGTACCTCTTGTCGTGTTCGACCATAGTCGCTGTTTAACTCCAGGATTCGCCGCCCGTCCAATCCATAATCCCCAGTCTCAATTTCACCCCTCGGGTTCGGTGCTTTGGTGAGGTGCAACCAGCTTCGCTTCCGAGGAAGGAGCTCTGTGCTTGCCTTCCCTTCTCGACCCCACTTCACCACAACCTACCTCTACCACTACGACACACGACGCACGTTGACCCAGCCACCTACCTAGGTAGGTGGTAGGCACCAGGCTCTTTCCCTCTGGCACACAAGCCAGGTCAAACGCATCGAACAGGCTGCCGGCGAGTTTTTGGAGTACGTGCCCTGCTGTCTCACCGTCCTCCCTGCCTCCATTTGCCCTCTACACAACGGACCCAAAGCAATCCGACCGAGATAGCGGCGCCTTATTGGAGTACACTTGGCTCTGCATCGAATCCTATGTCCCCAACGTCCGGACATAGGAGAAGCATCTGAACCGGTGAGTACAGCGGAAAGAATGGGAAACACTGGGATCTGGGTTTGGGCTTTGGCTCTGGCTCGTGCTTCTGTTGGCGACCGGGGGATCGCGTGAAGCGGCCACAATGCTCCGAGGATGAGGCGGGCTTGGTGGCCGCCAGACACCAGCAGCCTGAGCTGGGATCTGGCCCGCCGTCCTTCAAATATCCAGAGCTACTTAGCCCAAGAGCCTGGCATTACTGCACATCCCAGCCAGACACACAGGCGCCCACGCACGCCGACGGGGGTGTGCCTCCTCGTGGCTGCCTGGCTTCTCCATAGACACGGCATGAAGACTCCGCGCCTGCTCCTTGTGCCCACGGTGCTGCATGGGCCTAACGGCAACTCCTGACGGCATCTCACCCCTCTTGCTCGTCCAGACACCTGACTCGATTCTCTCTGCCTTAGTTCCTCGTGGTTGTCCCTCGTCTCTGCACGCCTTCTCAAGCTGTCCGCCGAGGCGGCCGGCTGCCTGCCAGGAGTGGGAGCGGGCTGTGGCCTCTGGCCAACTCACCCCTGGCTGTCTTGTGGGCCGTACTCGAAAGGGCTTTCCCTCATTCTGCCTCCAGCTTGCATCACAATGGAAATACAGCGCTGCTGGCGAGCTGCCTGACCACCTCGCTTCATTGTTTTGCTTCCAGCCCGCCTTCTCACGGCCGCCTCGCTCTGATCAATATTTGACAATATCTCGATCCCACAGCCCTCGCCACACGCGTCATAACCCGCCCGCACCACCCCTCACTGCGTCACGCCCGCCTGTTAGTGCCACGCTAAAATAGAATCAGCGGCTGCAACCCAGCCGCCACAAGCACCGTGGCAGGAAGCTGACCCTGTGAACACGCCTGCCCTCCGGCAGCCCGAGACACAATCTTTGTGCTTCACCTCGGAATGCCAACCGGCGACAACAGGCCATGGCCTTCCAGACGAGCGTCCTTCGTGATGGCGAATGGGTCACCCAGACCATCGATCTGCAGACTGTGCTGAAAGCCAACACGGCCGCCAAACCCGCCAGGCCGCGGCCACAGAAGCACACCAAGTGTGGGATTATCACGAGGACCGTCGTCGAGAGTCCTGTGGCCCATCATATTCTGCCGTGTCGGCTCAGGTCTCTTCAGCATGCCGATGTTGCCTTTGTAGGGGTGAGTGGTCCTCGTCTGTTGCTTCCACGTCTTTTGTACATTCCCTCTCGCCGCCACATATATCCTATTGCTGCTTCCCTCACCCTCCTGCGATCTTGTGTCACCTCGCCCAACCATACCCAGCACGAGTCGGCCCGCCCGCCCTTCTCCCTCCAGCTGTCTGACCCTCGCGTTCCTCTGTTCTCGGAGGTGGCCCCGTCGGCGGAATTAATCCGCAGTCGACAAATTTCTTGTTGGCAACTGCTCCATGGGCCGTGGAAGAAGAAAAGTGCCCTGTTGTAGCTTTATCTAACGGCAGCTTGCTCCCATCCAGGATCGATTTGTTCAGATCCGTGAACTTCGCAGTGATGGCCAACTTCAGGACATCATCCACAAGAACGATTTTGGCGATCGTATCAGAAATGCCAAGGTCATCGGCTCTCTACCCGACAGTCTCATCCTGAACCGGGAGGATGGCCTCTCCACGCACAGCGCCGAAGCTGTGGACGATGGCGATATAGATATGCTGCATGCAGACAGCAACACCCCAAAGTTGCCGACAAGCTCGCCCGGACTGGCCCCGCAGATGCTGCTGGTGGTTCTCGAGTGCGGAGATTGCGTCTTCATGGTCCTCCGCACCAGGAACGACGGAAAACTCGAGTTTGTCACGTCGCAAGTCGAGCTGCCGAATGTACAGACGAGCTACCCCGGTTTCCACCTGGCAGTGGACCCAAGTTCACGCTATGTGGCCCTTGGCTGCTCCGACACCTTCTTCATGGTCTACGAGCTCGAGTCCAGGGAAACCCTGAGCAGGCGGTACCGACGCAACGAACCGCTCAACCCCGTCAAGAGACGCGCGCCACGGCCCGTGAACGGCTTGATCCACAAGATGGACTTCCTCTTTCCACGTCGCGAGGACGACTATCATATCATACTGCTCCTGATCATCGTGGCCGAGGGCATGTCGAAAATGGCTGTTTACGAGTGGGAGGCAGGCGATGACCTGGGTGCTGTCCTCGCCGAGGAAAAAAAAGGACACAGGTTACCACAAGAGCACCAGATGCCTCTCCTCCTCATACCTCTCATGGTCGGGACCGCATTTTTCGCCGTCTACCCCGAGAGCATCGCCGTCGGCAAGGATGTGCTGATCGGGCCGCCCTCGTTCGACACCTTCCAAGTCACCAGGATGCCACCCTCCAAATTCCATCACGGCCGTGGGAATCCTGTGTGGTCGACCTGGACGCGGCCTTTCCGTCTGGCCCAATTTAACAAGGACTGGCTCTACCTCGCGAGGGAGGATGGCGTAGTGATTGTTTTGGATATCGACTCTGACAGCATACTGAACGCGAGCCAGGTCGTTAAGGAGTTTGAGTGCAATATCTCAACTGCTTTTTGTGCTCTGTTCGACCAGTTTGCCGACATCCTCATCATGGGTGGCGACTCCGGCCCTGGGGCAGTCTGGCAGGTAAGACGGACGCTACGCGCTGCTGATGAGCTGATCCACTACTCGTTCTTGATGGATGCTCGAGATACTTACTGTTGGCGGTGCCCCCACAGGTCCTGGCTCGGCAAGAATCCGTCAAGCTTGGTGTCATACCGAACTGGTCGCCAGCCGTTGACTTTGTGACAACAGATGAGTTCTCGAGGTGGAATCCGGGAGCAGGTTCACTTGGCAACCTGACGACTGCAAGTGAGACTCGGATCAGGCATACCTACTCGCCACCCGACCGAATATTTGCGGCCTGTGGCAGAGGCGTTACGGGCACTGTCACGGAATATAGACACGGGTACCAGGCCAATATAGGCCTCTACTTCGACTGTGAGCCGACAACAACGGCAGTATGGCTGCTCCCTATCGATGGCTGCTCTGTCGGCGCAGGTTATTATCTGCTCGCGTCTATGCCGGATCGCTCCACGATACTGCAACTCCCAAGCGACCTCTCAGAGGTCGACGAGCCTCCTGCAGACCAGGTGGCGTTTGACCTCTCCTCACGAACTATTGCCGCGGCTCGAGCTTTGGATGGCATCATCGTGCAGGTCACAGAGAACGTCATCGTCTGTGTCTCTCCCGAAGACAGGTATTATCGCCTTCTACCCTTGCGACAAGACGCCCGAGCGAACGCAGATTGCGAGGAGAGGATAATAAGGAAAAAGGAGAAAAAAGGAGTGAGTTTCCAAGAGCTGGTGCTGACGGGGAGTAAATTTAATATAGTGTACGGATTCTGCATCAAGACCTGATCCGCGGTGATCAGACAATCGTATCACACGCCGATATTCTCAATGAGTTCGTGGTGCTATCGACAGGCTCCTTCGCCAACTCGTCCATCTATCTGCTACGAATCCAGCCCGATTTGTCGGTATCCGCCATCAGGTCTTTCCCAGTAGATGGAGAAGTGACCTGCCTGTCCTTTGCCACCCTCAACGGGCTCCGTCAGGTGTTTGCTGGACTGTGGAACGAAGGCGTTCCGAGCCTTGCCAAATTTTCGCTTGACGGCCTAGACTCGGGTCGGCTACAGACGGTACTTATTGAACAAGGTAATGTTCCCCTTGGTGCTCTTAATCCCGCATCCTAGGGCGAGTTGCTCATTGTATTGTTTCGCAACGCAGACCCGCTGAATTCCCAGCCTCGGCCTGGGACGGATGAGAATCAACCTGGCAGCATGGGCAACCCGCTCGAGGCATTCACCAGCATCGCTCCTTTGGATCTTGGGCACGGCCATATCATTGTCTTTGGCACGCGAAACGGAGACGTCCTCACCATGTTCCTAAACGATCCTGATCTGCCTCCTTCCATCAAGATTGAGAAGTTTGGTCTGACCCCCGCCACTGTGTGTGCCGCAACGTTCGATGGGCGAGAGTGTGCTCTTGTCTGCTGCGACTCGGCTCTTTTCATCTTCACCAACTTCGACGCGGTCAAGACAAAATGCTTCACGGAGAAATCAAGAGTCTGGCCTGTCCATGCTCTGGATGCCAGCCAGCCCATGCCGTCCATACACACTGTCAAAGTCCTAGACAGTCACATTGCCGAGGATCGAGCCCACCTGCCGATTCTAATGGCGGCTGGACCCCATATTCTCATGGCCTCAGTGCTGCCGGGGCCGCGACCAGTGCCGTGGTGCATCCCTCTTTTCGGGACACCGCTCAAGGTTATCCACTCTCATCAGCTCGAGTGCCTCGTTGTGGCGGTCGGCATTAAGGATCGGACCGTGCTCAAGTTCCTCGACGTTGACACAGGTGAAGACTTGTCCACTCCCACAAACAGGCAGGGCGAGCAGGTCGAAGCGATTCAAGGCCTTGACAGAATCGGGGACACGATCCTCGGGCTCTCCGAGTGGGTTTACCAACGAGATGGTCACACTTGGGCATTTGTGCTGGTATCAACCAAGCAGGGCGAGTTGCTCGTCATCTCGACGGAAAAAGTCCAGCCGCCAGCGAACGGCTCGCCTGCCCGAATACGATACCGGACGCAGTACAGAAAAAGGGGGTCGATGCAGCCGATCCATTGCGTCATTGGCCATGCGGATGGCCTCATTTACTGCGTTGGAACCACGATCAAGTGGGACATCCTTGATCTTGCCGAGAAGAAGCTGAAGCCGTGGAGGTCGTTTGACATGAGCACTCCCGTGACGGAGATGCGCGTGGTCAACGAGAGGATCGTAGCCTTGACAAGCCAAGACTCGATCAGCATCATCAACCCCGGGGCAAACTCGACGCACAGCGAGATGACGCTGGAGCATGCCGACCCTAAGTCGAGGCCAGCAATGCACATGATTGAGCTTTCAGGGGAGAAGGACGAGAGCGGGGCCTCTATTATGCTCCTGTGTGACAGGGCCAACGGTGTGGCAGGACTCTGGATACCATGGCAGCAGCCCGGTCGAAACTGCGAGGTCGTGTTCGAGGCGGACCTCCCGGCTTCCGTGAGGAGGCTGCGGCGCGGGAGGACGCGGCCGGCATGGCTGCGGGCGGATCGCACACCACGCTATGGGGTGCTGCCCAGCACCGTCGACGGTGCCGAGATCATCGGCCTGTGTCTGGACGGCTCGTTGCAGCACTTCACCCTGATCAACATGGACGCGTGGGCTGTGCTTCGGCTGGTGCAGAACCTGGCGCTCCAGTCGCCGACGGTCTGTCCGTTCACGTACGACTTGGGGGATGGCGATGACGCCGACCACTCCTTCCTCATCACAAAGCAGGCTGCCGACTCGGGAGGCTACGAAATGCACATTGACGGAGACCTGATGCAGCTTTGCTTGGAGCGGAGGGCGCTGGCAGAGCTCTTCAAGGAGCGGCCCGACATGGACAAGCTGGCCGAGCTCCTCAGCGCTCTCGATGACGGCGCGCTGACCAAGGATATCCTGCGCGACAGCCCTGATTCCGGCGAAAAGTACATGGAGATCGTCTACGATATCATGCGGTACTACTTGTCTCCAATCATGTAAAGAGGGGGCCGACGTAGCGACGCACGGCTTGGGCGAGGGGCAAAAACTAGGTGATGTTATGGTGAGGGTGAATCACAGGGCTCAGGCACCTACACAGGCTAGGCAATATAATCACATAGACGGAGACGGAATACAGATGGATCTTGGAACGACAGCGTAACGTTTACTATCATCTGGGTGAACGATTTGTCGCCGGGTCACTTGATCTGGCTGCCTAGCTCCCAAGGGGGGAAATGATTCAGAATGAAGCGTTTGCAAGCGACTCAAGGGTCCTATATAAAGCGAACGGGAGTCATGTGGCGCCAACGGTGAGCTGTGGCGGAGTGTGGGGAAGCATCGCAGCAACAGATCGGTCCCACAGACAAAAAGGAAAACGGGAACCTAGGCTTGGGAACCGAACCGTTCCACCTCGACAGATGGATTGACTCCACTCGTTGAGCACATACCTCTGCCCTGACCTTGCCCCGTCCGATGCCAGGAGCAGGATCATGTCGAGCCTCGATTGCCCGAGGCGACAGGACAGGCGACGACTGAAACATTTTTAATAGCGGGAGAGAAGCTCTTTTCGTTCTGTATCCCATTCGTTGTCTGCTGAGCAGCCGAGCAACAGGTGAGTGGCGCATGCCGATCAAACACGTACCTCCTAAATAGTACCCGGGAGGGAAACAAAACCCAAATTTCGTGGGATTTTTGGTGCCCTCACTGCGTCATCTGCTGCCACCACTCTCCATCCTGACCCCACTACCACCACAATTGGTGCCAACGTCAAGCTTCCTTTTGAGAGGAAGGCCAGCGGACACATCCAGGCGACCTGGGGCTCTGTCTTTTCTGCCATGTTTCGCCATCGCACGTGTACTGAAGAGCAAAACCAGACATGAACAAACCAGGCCGAGTCCCGTCTAATTCCGCCAATCGATAATAACAGGTGGACCGACTTGACGATACCACAGCCACGCGAGTCTAATCCTTCTTGAACACTTGAACCCCCGCTCGTCTGCCCATTTCGCTCGGACCTACAAAGACAACGACCCGCCGATATAACCAAAGGAGGGACCGCCACAATGGCTCCGAAAAAGAAGGGAAACAAGAAGGGGGGCGATGACTGGGAGGCCGAGCTGGGCGAGCAGGCCGCGCCCACTAACGGGGCCGCCGGAGATACCCCGGCCGGCGGCGATGCTCCCGTCGAGGAGGAAGAGGAGACGGGCGGCGGCGGCGGCCTGATGTCCGTGATGCGCAAGAACAAGGAGAAGCGCAAGAAGAAGGGCTTGCCCGAGGACTTTGTCCAGGGCGAGGACCCCGCCGCCCCCGTCGAGGCCAACGCCGAGGACGAGTTCGCCCTACCCGAGAAGAAGGGCAAGGGAAAGGCCGCGGCCAAGGCTGCCGACGGTGGTGACGCGGGCGAGGAAGACACTGGCAGGGTCAAGACAAAGGCCGAGAAGGAGAGGGAAAAGAAGGAGCGCGAAAAGCAGCGTAAAAAGGAGCAGGTATGTTTGATGTCTGTGCCTTGCTCACTCCGACCGTTTCCGGCGAAGCATGAGCTAATTGCTTCCTATCGCAATGTTTACCCCCACCCATGACAGGCCGCGAAGAAGAAGGCCGGCGGACCTGCCAAGGCGGAACCTGAGAAGCCCGCCACGGCAGCTAAGGAACAGGAAGCTCCCGCTGCTGCTCCCGCCACCGCCGCCGCCGCCCCTGCTGCTGGTGGCAAAAAGAAGAAGGTCCCCGCTCATCTGGCGGCGATTCAGAAGCAGCAAGAGGAGCTGAGGAGGCGACAGGAGGAGGCCGCGAGACTCGAGGCGGAGGAGAAGGCTCGAATCGAGGAGGAGGAGCGCAAGGCTGAGGAGGAGGCCAGGCGCAAGGAGGAGCTGAAGGCTCTCAAGAAACAGAAGGAGAAGGAAAAACAGGAGGAACTCAAGAAATCAGGCAAGTTCCTCACCAAGGCTCAGAAGACGGCAAAGGCGCACAGGGAGGCCAAGCTGCAGCAGATGATTGCCGCCGGCGTCAAGATCGGCGCTCTTGACGAAGACAAGACGGAGGCTGGGGAGAAGAAGAAGACCGAGACCAAGAAGCGCGGCGGACGCAAGAACGACAAGGTGAGTAACAACGGGCCTCGCGTTGCTGTTTTTCAACTCCCTTCAAAGCTCCCCAAGTGAACGAATTTCTGACACCGAAAAAAAAACTTGCAGTTGGACGAGGAGAAGGCACTCGCCGAGGCCGCTGAGCGCGCGAGGCTACAGGCCGAAGCCGCGGCCAAGGAAGCCGAGGAGAAGGCGAGACTTGCCAAGGAGCAGGCCGAAAAGGAGGCGGCTGAGAGGAAGGCGGCCGGAAAGGCCGACAGCGACATCGACGAAGACTGGGAGGCGGCGGCGGTGGAGTCGGACGATGGTGTCAAGGAGGACTGGGACGCAGACTCGGACGAGGAGGCGGCCAGGAAGGAGGCAAAGAAGGCCGAGGCCAAGGCGGCGGCGGCGGCGGCAGCAGCAGCAGCAGCAGCCGCGGCCAAGGAGGCCGGGTCGGACGCCGACACGGAGGAAGACTCTGAAGACGACTCGGACTCGGACTCAGAGGACGAGGTCGAGACACCCGAGGCGCAGCGCAAGAGGGAGGCGGCAGAACGGAGGGAAAAGGCACACCAGGCGGCCCTGGCGGCACGGTCCAAGGACAACCTGCGGTCGCCCATCTGCTGTATCCTGGGCCACGTCGACACGGGCAAGACCAAGCTGCTGGACAAGATCCGGCAGACCAACGTGCAGGAGGGCGAGGCGGGCGGCATCACGCAGCAGATCGGCGCGACCTACTTCCCCGCCGACGCGATCCGCACCAAGACGGCCGTGGTCAACAAGGACGGCTCGTTCGAGCTCAAGGTGCCGGGTCTGCTGGTCATCGACACGCCGGGTCACGAGTCCTTCTCGAACCTGCGGTCGCGTGGCTCGTCGCTGTGCAACATCGCCATCCTGGTGGTCGACATCATGCACGGGCTGGAGCCCCAGACGCTCGAGTCGATGCGCATGCTGCGCGACCGCAAGACGCCCTTCATCGTCGCCCTCAACAAGATCGACCGCCTGTTCGGCTGGAAGAAGATCGACAACAACGGCTTCCAGGACTCGCTGGCCCTGCAGCCCAAGTCGGTCCAGAACGAGTTCCGCAACCGGCTCGACCAGACCAAGCTGGCCTTCGCCGAGCAGGGCTTCAACGCCGAGCTCTTCTACGAGAACAAGTCCATGGCCCGCAACGTCTCGCTCGTCCCGACCTCGGCCCACACGGGCGAGGGCGTCCCGGACATGCTCAAGCTCATCTCCCAGCTCACGCAGGAGCGCATGGTCGGCTCGCTCATGTACCTGTCCGAGGTCCAGGCCACGGTGCTCGAGGTCAAGGCCATCGAGGGCTTCGGCATGACCATCGACGTGATCCTGTCCAACGGCATCCTGCGCGAGGGCGACCGCATCGTGCTCTGCGGCACGGAGGGCGCCATCAAGACCAACATCCGCGCCCTGCTGACGCCTGCCCCGCTCAGGGAGCTGCGTCTCAAGTCGGCCTACGTGCACAACAAGGAGGTCAAGGCCGCCCTGGGTGTCAAGATCAGCGCCCCCGGCCTCGAGGGCGCCATCGCCGGCTCTCGCCTGCTCGTGGTCGGGCCCGACGACGACGAGTCGGACCTGGAGGAGGAGGTCGAGGGCGACCTGGCCACCCTCTTCAGCCGCGTCACCAAGACGGGCCGTGGAGTCAGCGTGCAGGCCTCGACGCTGGGCTCGCTCGAGGCGCTGCTGGACTTCCTCAAGGATTGCAAGATCCCCGTGGCCAACGTCGGCATCGGCCCGGTCTACAAGCGCGACGTGATGCAGTGCGGCATCATGCTGGAGAAGGCGCCCGACTATGCCGTCATGCTGTGCTTCGACGTCAAGGTGGACAAGGAGGCGGCCGCCTACGCCGAGGCCGAGGGCATCAAGATCTTCACGGCCGACATCATCTACCACCTCTTCGACGCCTTCACCAAGCACCAGGCCGAACAGCTCGAGAAGAAGAAGGAAGAGGCCAAGCTGCTCGCCGTCTTCCCCTGCGTGCTCAACACCGTTCAGATGTTCCACAACACGTCGCCCATCGTCATCGGCGTCGACGTCGTCGAGGGCCAGCTCAAGATCAACACGCCCATTGCGGCCGTCAAGAACAACCCCGTCACGGGGGTGAAGGAGATCATCAAGCTGGGTAGAGTGTGAGTAGTATTTTCCCGTTGTTGATATGTTTTACCCACTACAGGGCAAAACAGCCGAGGCTGGAGAAGAGCGCCTACCTATCTATCTACCAAGTGAGTACTAACGGATCCCCCCGCCCGCCTCACGCAGCACTTCGATCGAGCGTGATCACAAGGCCCTCTCGGTCTGCAAAAAGGGCCAGCCGTCTGTGGCGATCAAGATCGAGATGGGCAGCCACCAGCCCATGTACGGACGTCAGCTCGAGGTGCAGGATGTGCTCTTCAGCCACATCTCTCGCGAGAGCATCGATTGCCTCAAGGAGTTCTACCGCAGCGAAGTCACCACCGATGAGTGGGTTCTGATCAAGAAGCTGAAGCCAACGTTTGATATCCCGTAAGCAGGCGGCCCCCATGTCGACTGACTGGCTGGAGGCTAGCTGGGAGGAAGGCGAGGGTGGAAAAAAAGAGCCAGAGGGGCGCGTGCGGCGCATTTACTAGCTTCCGTCGGGGTGGCTTGGGGACGGACGCATGCATTTAGACAAAAGATTGCCGAGATACTTGTCTGCCTCCCTTCTTATTGTACTGTTCCCCAAATTTTTGCCTGGCCTTTTTTTTTTTTTTGTCCTGTATCTCGCAATCAGTGCTCCAGACGGGTAGTCCTGCGGATTTGATCTCATCGCCTCCGAGAAAGTTAAATAAGCAAAAGTGCCTTTTTTTTTCATCGTCACTTAAATCTCTCTTGATTGATTTCTTCTTCTCGTTGTTTGCGATTTGCTCGAGATTAAATTTTTACTCGCCCAGGTAAGTACACCCAGCCAATGCTCGTTGGACCACAAATAAACAAGATCAAGTTTGTTGTCAACTCTAGTGGCAGAAGCCCAGTCCGGGCGGCTGGCGATATGCAGGCACTCCACAAGAGCAAAAGCTCGACCGGGATGGATTCGGTGCGGCACACGGGGGCGGGGTGTCCACCCAGCCCGCGCTCGGATGAGGCATTGGTAAAAAAATGGCACGGAAACAAGGCACGAAAAGGAGAAAGTTTTCTGGTGTCTAACGTGGTGAAATGTAATACCAAACATTCGGTCTAATCTGGCCCATACCTCTTCTTCTCTTTGGAACAGGTGTAGTGGTGTAGTAGTGGTAAAAGTGTATGTGTAGTGGCGGTGTTGGTGGTGGTGGTGTATGCGTGGCGAACGACGTGTGTGGCAACTCCAAAGTGAGCGCGAAAGGGAAAAGAGAGGAGATGCAGGCAAGAAGACAAGCAGGCAAGCAGGCTGTGCCATGCCCTCCCTTCTCTATACGATGACTGGTATAACTCGTTGCAGTGGCCCGCGGCCTTTCCGTTTTCCGATAAACCTCATCCCCGAATCTGCCCTGCGTCGCCCCCAGTCCCGTGTGTCCATCCCAATTTTTGGAATGCCCGCGGGCAGCCCGCCCCTCAGTGCTCGACAGGCAGAGAAACTCTCTACGGCTCGTTCGCCTTGCCATCGGCATCGGCCATATCCTCGTCCTTTGCTCCATCGGCTGCTGAGTCCTGGCTGGCCTTCTGCGCCTCGGCAGCCTTCTTGGCCTCCTCTTCCGCGGCCCTCTTGGCGGCTGCCTCGGCGTCTAGCCTGGCTTGCAGCGCCTGCTTCTCGGACTCGACCTTGTCGAAGTGGCGCTGCACGATGGGACCTGCCATGGCCCGTATTTCATCCATCTTCTGGATGTAGACGGCCTTGGTGGCGTCATCGCCCTCGTCGTACAACCAGTCCTGGAGGAGGGGGAGAGAGTCCAAAGTTAGCAAGGTGACTTGGCTTGGGTTGGTCGCAAAACTGCCGAGACCACGTTAAAACTTACCTCGGTCGCCGTCAGCTTGGAGCGGAGCTTATCCTTCTCATCGTCGCTGGCGAACTCGGCGTATTGGTCGTCAAGCTTGTTCCGGACGTCGTAGATGTACGTCTCGAGCTCGTTCTTCTTCTCCTCGGTGTCGGCCACCAGCTTGTCCTCGGCCGCCATGCTGGCCTCCTTCTCCAGCAGGGCATCCTTGGCGCTGGTGTCGAGGGACTGCGTCGCCGCGACGATGGGCAGCTCGCCCTTCCTCACCTGCTTCTTAACCTTGCGGGTCTTGGGCTTCGAGTCCTCCTTGGCGCCATCCGTGTCCATAGCCTTGCGTTCGGTCGTCATCTCAGTTAGCTTTTTCTTCGTGTGCACGGGGACATCGGCACCGGGGGACGACGAGTGGCGGCCGCGGCGTCGCTTGAGCGGGAGCTCTGTTTCGACCAGACCATCTCCGGCGTTTCCCACCAGAGAGTTCTGGGGACAAACGCCAGCATCGTGGCCTGTGTCGGCGGGCGGGTTTTGAACGGTAAAAATACTCACGTCGCCGTCCTTCTTATCAGCCTCCTCAACGACCTCCTCGACCTCCTGGTCCTCGACGTAGTAGCCGCTCTCGACGTTGAGGATGCCATGAATGTTTACACGAGCCTTAAGCTTGCAAATCATAAAGTCGTCGTGACCGCCGTTCGCCTTGACGCCCTTGACGGAGAAGCGCCCGATCCAGGGGTTTATCGTGGCAGGCAGGTCCTCGGGCTTGGCGTACCTGGCCTCGAGATCGAACGGTTGTTTCCGGTAGAAGGTCAGGATCTTGGTGGAGGGCATCAGGTTGCCCTTGTTGAAGACGACGAGGCTCGTGTCCTCGTCCGGAATGTCGGGCGCCTTCTCCCAGGCGAACTCTATCGGGTAGGAGATGACGTCCTGGACGGCAAAGTCGCGGACCTTGAAGATGGGAGACAGGATGGCGCAGCTGAAGGCGCAGCCCCTGGCGATGGCCTCGTCCTGGTTCAGGGTGAAGGAGAGCGGCTTGCTGAAGAAGGCCTGGACGCGCTCCTTGATGGCAGGCACGCGGGCGCCGCCGCCGACGAGCTCGACGACGTCGATGTCGTCCTTGCTCAGCTTAGCCTCGGCGAGGGCCTGCTCCAGCACCGTCTCGACGCGAGCAAGGATGGGCTCGACCATGGTCTCGAACTCGGCACGCGTGATCATGGCCGAGACGTCGACGTCGTTCATCAGCGACTCGATGTTGAGGGGCGCCTGCTGGTTGGCCGACAGGATCTTCTTGACCTTCTCGGCTGCGGCGTAGACTCGCGAGGTGGCGCGGGGGTTGGAGTAGATGTCGATCTTGTACTTGCCGAGGAACTCCTTGTGCAGGTGGTCGACAAGCGCCTTGTCAAAGTTCCTTCCGCCAAAGTGTCGGTCGAAGGCGGTGGCCTTGACGGCCAGCTCGCCCTTCTTGAACTCGACGATGGTAACGGTGTAGTCGCTGTGGCCGACGTCGACAAAGGCCACGCGGCGCGGCGTCTCGTCGGCCGCGGGGAGGTCCAGCTTCGTGATGCCGTAGCCGAGGGCGGCGGCGGTGGTGTCGTTGATGAGACGCAGCAGCTTGAGGCCGGCAATCTCGGCGGCGTCAAGCAGGGCGCGGCGCTGGACGTCGGTGAACCAGGGAGGAACGCTCATGACGAGGTCGGAAACGGCCAACTTGGTCTCGTTGGCCGTCGTCTGCTTGATCTTTCCGAGGAACATGGCGATCAGCTGCGTGGCAGTGAACTTCTCCTTCTTGCCCAGATATGTGACCTCGGCGCCGACCTGGCCGTTGACGTCGACCAAGGGCGCCGATATGAACTGTTGCTCGATCTGGACATCGGGGTGGGTGATGGAGCGGCCGGCGAGGCGCTTCAACGAGCCGACGGTGTTCTTGAGGTTGGAGATCTCCTGCGTCTTGGCGGCCTCGCCCAGGTACCGAGATTTGGGGCCGAATCCGACGAGTGATCTAAAAACAAGCAAAACAGGCGCAAGGGTCAGCATACAAATTCTCGAGAAGGGAGAGCAAGCACCAGAAAGAAGGGCGCCGGAGGTTGTCTGGCGCAGGGCTTAGGGAGGTGAGAGAAAGATAGGAGGCAACTTACGGTGTGGCGCGGTTTGAAACCTCGTTGGTGATCTGTACGGACCGAAACCCAGACCGTTAGCACTCTGCAGTTCACCCCAGGCGGGCAGGGCGACAGAAGGACACTTACCACATCGACACCCCGATTCCGCGCAACCGCAATAACGGTATTAAGGGAACCGAAGTCAACTCCTGTTTCCTCGCGGTCAGCGTCTGGCCTCGGCCGAAGCGGCGGCGGGCTGGGGTCCTCTCGCAGACTTACCAACTACAGACATGGTGGCTGTATCTTTGCGATCCTATGCGGGCGAAGGCAAATATCTTTGTAAATAACTGCTGCGTCGACGTGTTGTGATTCAGGGTCAAGCGGCCCAGGCTCGTGGTGCTTGTTCTTGCGGTCCTTTCTCTTATGGCCGGTATGGCGGGAGGCGGAAGCGAAGAAGTTGGCTCACAGGCACGACGAGTCTGGTGGGTGTGTATCTTGTTCCTCGGTCTCTCTGCGTCCTTCTTGCCTGCTGGGTTGGCTTGTCAACACGACAACGACAAAGGCCTGCCCAAAGTCAACCGCGTTTCAGTCAGCAGTGCGCGGGAAGCTGCTTGGTCTTGGTGGAGGGTATCTGAGTGTATGTTTTGTCGGGGAGTCTTTTTTGCAACGAGAAGTCGTCCAGGAAATTTAGCAAGGGAGAAAAAAAAACAAGGGGAAATCAAACTGCCTGCCTAGATAGATAGATACCTTTGGGAGAGACGATATGGAGCGCCGGCGAAGGAAAAGGTGGGAAAATATGTTATGGCCCAAAAGGATACACCACATGTGTGCGCCCAGTTACCTTGGAGCTGTTTTTGCCCCTCATTCGTTCACTCGAGCGAAGAAAAAAAAAAGTCGCCAGCACGGCGGGGGCAGGGAGCGTTGCTGGGACGCGCTAGACCCACCCCCCGTGGGGGCGTGGCCATTGTCGGGTGCCCTCTGGAACCCAGCAGAAGTTTCGAGATGGTGCCGGCCGCCGCTGGAGACGGGCCCTACCCAACATTTGCAGTACACGCCGGGCACCTCGACAGCCATGGCGGGCGTGGGTACCTGATGGTGACTTCACGTGAGGATCTCGTCGCAGCACCCTTTTTTGTTTGTGATTAGGCACACCTAACTACCTACCTCCCTAGCCACCTGTCCATCTCCGGGGAGCACAAAATTGAATCCAAGCTTGTTAGGCAGGGCAGGCAGTCAACGAATCATCGAGTGCACCCGTCTCTCCATCCCAGTCTCGTCCGCCCTGTCCTGCCCGTCTTTCGGCAGCATAACAAGCGAACCCAAGCCCAGTGAGGCATCGATATCACAGCCCATCCGGCCCCAGTCGTCAGTTGGGTTCGTCGTTCATCAGGGACAGTGTGGAGCCCCAACCGTGAACAGATCAGATCAGGCTCGATACAGTAAAATAGACGGCCGTGGAACGACCCAGTCCCTTCAAGTGGTACCTAAAACGTAAGCAAGCCAAAAGAGAAGAAAGGAAGCCACTCGGCCTCCCGAGAATATCTCGTCTTCCTTCAGCGGCCTTCGTGTTGGCCGCAGAAAATCTCATGTCACCATCGGGCTGGCTGTGGGGTCGAAAGCGGCCACACCCCCCAGGGGCGTGTCTTCCTCCCCACCCCTCTCTGCCTTGCTTGCGCCCTCACCGCCCAACTGCCCAGGCATTCTGCAGAGGGACGCGCTATGCCGCTCGCCCCACACCGAGCATTTCCCTGGAAAGCGTGAATGCGTTTGCCAAATCGACCAGGCTTGGCAGCGTTCCAACACCGACGATATCAGGTAAATATTACCTTATTGCTGACACTTTCTGCCCTCTGCCCAGCCGACAGGCTGCTTCCCACGACGACGGCGAGGGTTTCGCTTCCATTCGATGTGGCGCTGCAGTTTCTTAAGTTCGTTGCCCGCACACAGTTTCCTCCCGTTTCCTTTCCATTTATTTTGCTTCGTCCTGCCGTTTATTGTAACCGTCGTATCCACCACCGGCACCCAAGTACAAAAACCTGTGGCGAGCAAAGGTACAACTTTTCTTATACCTACATGCCTTATAAATTGATTCCAGGTGCGTGGTGGCATCCAAATTGAAACAAGAACAGGAACGTGAAAAGAAAGGAAGAAGAAAAGAAGGGGGAAAAATCAGCAACGAAAATTGGACAGTGAGAAACCACACTCATGTAGAGGAAAAAACAAGACAGGAAAGAAATGATATGGGATAAAGCTCGTGATAGGAATCGCGCCACTACGGGGCAGCTCGGTGCTATCGTCTATGACCGTGGGCGCTCCCGTTGTCTCGTATGCCGCCTCTGGAGGGGTGCTGGCTAGGGAGCGCCGAGGGCTGCTGGATGTTTTGGTGCGATTGCAGCACGCCCATCTCGAGCTCGATGTCGTCGGTGGTCGAGGTCCGCAGGAAGCTCGCCCGACCAAGCGGACTCCTCCCCGCCCGCACCGAAGCCGAGGACGGAGCCGACCCCCCGCTGCTGCCACCGCTTGCGGCCGCTGTTGGTGGCTGGAGCGGGGCCCCTTGTGTTCTTGCGACCGACTGCGTACCGCTGCCGAGCGACAGGCTCTCGGCGCTCTTTGTCGCCTGTTTGTTTGCAAGGTTCAACGCCGCCGGCACCGCCGGAGCCGGCGGTTCTGCCTGATCCAGGTAGCCAGACTTGCGCAGGTCCGTCTCTGACAGGTCGTACACTTGGCCAGGCGGTGGGACCCCCGGGCCCCTCTGCCCCGCGACGTACTGGCCGTACTGGCTGGCCTGCGCCATCTCGTACTTGCGCCGGTCCTCGTCTCCCATGATGCTCTCCACCCTCCGAGGCATATAGATGGAGTTGGCTGCCGTCTGCGCTGACAGGAAACTGTCAAACGAGTCTCGGGGATGCAGCGGTATCCGGCCGCGGCTGCCATAATCGACCGTGAGGAAGGACTCGTTTCCTCCTTGCTCGTAGTATCCATCATCTCCCACCTCGGGTGCGAAGAACTGGCCGTCGACCTTGGACGGCGGCTGTAAGAAGGGACCGGGGCCCGGCTCCTTGTGGACCTTGCTCATCTTTCTCTGTATCTGCGCCGCTGGAATGAAGGTCTCGGGCACAATGTTGAGGTCGTCGCCCGCCTCTTCGGCTTGCTCGATGGCCTCTTGGGCGGTTGTCGTCACATCTGCCGACGCGGCGTCTGCTCTCGGCCCGCCCCAGGTCCGCTGGCCAGCCGTGAAGATGCCGTAGACCATGTAGTACCAGTTGAAGAAAGGGTTGAGGACGAACATTATGGGGTAGAGCCAGATCTTGAACCTCCTCAGCTTGGCGCCAAAGTAGATCATCATCAGCCAGTTGAGGCCCAGCGAGATGGCGATGAAGCCAACAGGAAGGTCCGATACCCGCTTGCTCGTCGTGACGATGGACAAGACCATGATGAAGAAGAGCAGAGCCGTGGTGCGAATGGTGTTTTGCATGAACCGGATGAGGATCAGCAGTGGGTACCGCTTCCAAAGGCGCCAGTCCGTAAGCATGCACACTTCGTTGGTGATGAAGCCCAGGAACCAGCGGCGGCGCTGCTTGACCAGCGACTTGTACGTCTGAACGGCTTCCGTCTTGCAAAAAGCTGACGTGCACATCTGGATCTGGTGTCGCTTTTTGGCGCCGATCATGAAGAGATGGGTCAGCCAACGGTCCTCGCCCAGATGGCACTTGGCGAAGTCGAAGAGATCTTCGCACTGCTCCGCCTTGTCGGCAAAGTAGTACTTGGCCATCCTCCTGAAGGCAGAAAATCGGAGCATGGTCAGGGCTCCGGGGAGACAGGTCACGGCACCGCAGCCGGACTCGACAGTCCGCTCGAAGAGCTGACCGTGGATGTACTCGAGGTCCTGCAGGACAGTGATAAGGCTGTGCTTCTTGGTGGTTGACGTGATGACGCCCGTCATGGCAAGCATATCCCTAGAGTTTCCGGGACTGAGCTCCATGTCGAAGACGAAGTTCTGGAGACAGACGCGATCCAGGATGCAGTCCGAGTCAATGAAGAGGATAAAGAGGTTGTCGTTCCTCTCCAAGTATTCCTTGTAGACCTTGTCGATGAGCTTGAACGTGGCCTTTTGGCAGTGACGCTTCCCTCCGTGGGGGAAGCGCGAGACGGTGATACGCGCGGCCTTGTAGGTGACGTCGATACTCCGGGGGTATGTGTCGAGAGTGAGGGGCACGCCGAGGCTCTCGATGGTGTTGAGATATAATTCGTCCTCCTGGTCGCCATCGAACGAGAGGAAGACGTGAATGCAGGATGGTGGGTAGTCGCAGTCGACGACAGAGTTGATGGCTGTGATCAAGACGTCGGGATCCTCCTTGTAAACCGGCATAACGATGACGACCTTGGGAGCCGAAATCTCGTCCAAGACCTGTTTGACGCGCTTCTGTCTTCCCAGCTGGTTCGTGACGAAATGGTAGACACAAAAGAGCCAAGGGATGGTCAGAAGCCCGGCGAAGGCCCAGAAGGCGAACCACTGTAGGACCACAACCATGGCCTTTGGCCAGAGGGCCACTACCGGACTCGGGAGTGGGAGGGTCACGACCATGATTGGCAGAAAGATGCATCTGGCAGACACGGGGGGAGAAGGGAATTAGCGATGTGTTTATGCCTGTTGACAAAGGACTGCTGCGCTTACCGAAAGCCGGTGAAAAGAATGGCAACAATTACCGCGAGGAACCGAATGGTCCAGTGCTCGGCCTTTATGAAGACCTTGACGAGGCAATACATGAAGGCGGCGATCCACAGGAACCACTCCAACAGTGCCATGAGCATTACTATACCCACGATGATCGTGTACACGACCTATACGGAAGGAGAATCGCGTTAGCAGCGTGTTCCTCGTGTTGGGAGACAGGAAATGATGTCCGGCAGCAGCGCGGAAAACCTGCCTCGTGCGCCGGCCAGTGATCGAAGATCCCCATTTTGGCGAAGCGTTTTTGCTGTGGCGCAGGGAAGCCGAAGGGCGAAATAATAATGAACCCGAAGGTCCTCCCCAAACCCCGCCGGTGGGGCGCCGAGGGACGTTTAAATGGAAGATCTGGCCGAGAATCTTTGGAAGTGATTCGGGCTGTGGGCACAGCCGGGGATGCCTTGTGGCCGGCGAGGCGGATAGGGTAGACGGACGGGTGTTTGCATCAAGTGGAGGCAGCACACGAGCTTCAGGCGACGCCCGACAAGCGGTGCACCGCAATGACACCTAAGCCACTCGTATAGGCCCTCGACGGGAGAGGGTATTATGTATAAGGGTGTGGGAAGGGCATAGGCCGGAAGATGAAATCAAAACAAGGTAGAGAAAAATCGGTATGGGGGCTGGCGGGTGGGAGCTGAGAGGAGAGGTGCGTTTACGAGGGAGGCAGGGAGGGCTGTCCGGAGTATCACAACCTCGAGGGTGCAAGGCTAAGGTCCATAGAATGAAGAAGCAAGGGGCTGACGAAAGGCAAAATAAGACTGAATGGCGTGACGTGACCCGCTAGGTCGAGATCGACCGTCGGAGCTAAAGGCAGAGCTCGGAGACAGAGAGGGAGAGCGAGTCTACCAGAAGTAGCGTCAGGAGGCCACTTGCCATAGGTAGTAGGTATTTGAATCATCGTCGACACCCCACACGTACGACCATCTCTGGCCTAAGTTGGTTAGGCACCCTGGGAGGAGTCCAAGTCCTGGCCAGCTAACTCGCGTCTCAAGAGGGCACGGGGAACAGCACGCGCCGCTACCCACTCGGGCCATGGAGATCATCGCATTCGCGGGAGTCTGTGTAGGTCCAGGATGATCCCGAGTGGCGTCGTCGCCGTGAGAGGCACCACTTTACCCACCAGGCCCAGGAGTGCTGTACATCTAAGTAGCGTCTGGATGGTTTTTTGATAGCATTGGCGCCCGACCCGGGACCGCCTGCATGGGTCTCCAGGTGGGCTTCCCGATGCCCAGACGCAGGGGTGGAGGTCGCACGGGAACATATGGATGGATAAAAAAAAAACGGAGGACTGAGCTGAAGATCTGGAGCTTCCCGAGCAGGAAGGAGCCCGTCGACTGGAGCCCCTTCCCTTCCCGAAGAGAAGGCACAACCTTGCATCCCCTCCCTGAGAATGGGAAAGCACGGACGCACACGAGCACAGAACGGCAAAAAAAGATGCGGTTTAAACAAAAGCCACTCGTCCTAGTGACACCTCATGGATGGGACGGGGCGGGAGGGAGCGAGTCCGCCGCATCACTAATAACGCCAAACCTGGCACGGTGCCCAGCCCCGACGTCAAAGTTGGGCGACACTCGGACTCGGCACCGTCAGTTCGAGAAGCGGCCAAGAGACGGACGGATGGAGGCGAGAGGGCTTGGCAGGCAGACGGGTTGTGTGAGGAGGGATGCGGTAGGCGTGTGTGTAAAGGAGACGCATTTGGGTGGCATGGAGGACAAACGCCCGTCCCATGCGGCAGCACAGGTGTGCTGCAGGTACACCAAAAAGGCAGGGTTTAGTCGCCGTCCCGGCCGCTTCTGCCGCGACGCAGCAGAAGTCGGTGGGGGCTGGATCAACATGATCAAAAAAGACCCGAGTTATAAGCGAGCGTCCCAGGTCCGTTGAAGCTAATGTGACTCGAGCAACGCCATTATCTGCTTTCTCTTCCAAAACCAAAATGCCACCAAAAGCTCAAGTAGGTACCTAGTAGGCAGCCAATTGGCACGGGTTTGCCCGTCAGCTGTCAGTCAGCTCATGGATGATGCTACGGTTCACAACCTCAGTATTTCGGGTGTTTTGGTCCACCCCTTCTCGCCTGGCAACACAGCCTCCCCTCCTGGGAGAAATAAGAAGAAAAAAAAAAATAGCACAGACGCAACGGATGCACGGCCTGATGTGCGCCTTCCCGGTCCTAGTCCTAACAAAGAGGTAACCTGAGCGGCGCGGAGCTAGGTACCTACATACCTACGCAAGAGGGTCCGTGGCCTCTCCAGCCCGCCCGGGAGCTGCAAACAAACAACCACATAGATGCTGGGTCCAAGTCGGAGCCCATATCCACTCCCGCACTGGTAGTCGGCACTTCACTCTGCGGGGACCTTCTCCGCAGGCAGGACAGGACGCCGGGGAGGTCACTAGAGGTTAGAACCCGCATTATCCAAACGCATTCTGTAGGTCGCTTTTCTGTTCTTGTCAATATCCTATATCCCCTTCCAATGTCTCATATTGGTGGCATTCTGGTATCTTATCCCGGTACCCGGAGGTGGCGATCACAGTAGTTCGTCGCAAGGGCCTCCAGTCCGTGGGCAAGCTCAGGTCCGGGCGCTCAGCCATGTGCTTCTTCGCCGGCCATGAATCATCCTGCTGGACCAAGGGCCCTCGGGGGCCTGCAGAAGTACAACGGGTCGTGCAACATTTCTGCAGTGAATACGAGGTGGAGGGCAGCCAATCGGCAGACCTTTGCAACTCCCTGCCATCTTCATTGGGCGAAAGACCATGGGTTCCGAGGTCGGTATTCTGAGGCGACTGCAGCTCAGATCAACAGCGCAATCGTCGTTTCCACCCGTCCTGCATTGTTCGAAAGGATCGCACTTCTACAAAGCAATCTAGAGTATCTCGGCCAAGAATCCGACATGCGAGGCCAGCTGAGGTCAAACAGCGGAGAGTGGGCGCGGCAGCCATTCGGCTCCATGCTAGCTTCTGGCCCGCGGTTTGCGGTTGGTCGACCGGGCCGCCACCGCGATCGTCATTCGGCCCGCAGAGGAGGTAGCAGAGGCCAGCAGCGTGCCTCGCTCGTCCTCGCACTGGATCGTGTCTTCGCCCCCTCGAGAACCGTCAAAATCACCGACAATCAAGGCTCCTCATCTTCGCAAATGTGGCCGCCACTGAGCCGGTTGCCCCGGATCCTACAGCAGCGGAGGCCAAGATATGCCGCGTTTTGACTCGGGAACACGAAAGGGGTTCACCGTTGTCGGCAGAGCGACGCGATATCCCCTCCTTTTCCCTTCGCAAGTCCATTGCTACGCAGATCTGATCTGGAAACCCGGTGCGCGGAGGTCTCGCCTCCACCACACCTCATAGTTGGCGGGTTTATCAGGCGAGTCGGTATCGCTGCCACGGTTGACGTGGTCTATCGAGATCATCGCGGAGATGACACCGAGAGTTTGGTTGGGCAGCCGTATATATGCTGTTGATGTCGCTTGTCTGGACTCTCAGAGAGTCAGAGTTGTACTTGCTAGGTCCTGTTCAGGCGAGATTGGCGGTATTATTGGTTAGTAATGTCCTTCGGTCGGGCTCCCGCCGGCTCTTGAATAGGGCAACGCCAAGGCACTACTTGGCGTTGATGTTGCGGTGGGCGAACGCTGGAGGCAGCATGTTTCACTTCCTTGAAGGCTCAAAAAAGGTGAGAATGAACAAACAACACTTGTTGCTTCCGGCGAGGCCACGGCCGCAACACTGGCCATCCCCCAGCCGCAAGGACCGGGAACCGCCCATCTAGACTTAGGGGTACCATCTCAAGCCCGGCTAATCTCGCGGTGCTGGGAGGTCGTTCTGCCGTACCAATCGACGTCACTGAGCTGTAGCTTGCGACTGCGCTGCGCGTTTCGGTCTTTGCCCTGCCTCTCGCCACGGTTGTGATGGTAGGACGAAGGCTTGTTCTCGTAGTGCCCTGTGGCAAGTCCGGTGTGAGCATTAGCGCCCTATATCGATGCCATCGCTGCAAAGAATCATCTCACCCTCGTCCGTCTCGTTCTCTCCGAGATCCAGGTTCAGAACAAGATTTTTGATGCGCTGCTGCTCTTCACGCTCGGCCTGCTGTTGATTCTTCATGGCGATGGCGAAGTGGGAATCGGACGGCAGCTCGACGGTACGAGTCTGATGGATGCGTTTTTGTTGTTGACCCGTTAGCAGACGTTACGGCTCGGATGAGCTCGAGATTTGATACTGACCTGCTGACGGTTTCCTCTCTTGGTGAGGAGAGAGAAAGCCATGGTGCCAGGGGCGTTCACGGCAGGGCCTTCCGAAGCCTCGCGCATCTTGGGTCGCACAGGCAGCGGCACGTCGAACAGCGGCTTCCGATCGAATTTCCTCGAATCTATACTCTCAGCCATCATCTTGGCATACTCGCGCTCGAACTCGGCCTCATCTTCCGGGTTGAGCTCTTCCTCCTGCCGGGTCACGACGATGGCCTCGTCCTCGGACTCGCTCCGCGACTCCGAATCGGAGCGCTCTGCGTTCTAAAATTGAGGTTTGCTCAGTTAGCGTATTTCGGGCAGCCGCTTGGGACCGTCGCAGGTTTTTTTTCTTTTCCTTTACCTGTAGATCATCTTCCTCAGGATCCCCTTCGTCATCGTCAACAGCGATGGGCAGGTCGTCGCCCTCGCCCTCGCCCTCATCAGAAGACGCCCCACTAGATGCGTCGTCCTGGTCGGCCGCCTTGTCGAGACCCGAGGTCTTCTGGTCCTGAGTGATGGCCAGCTGGAAGGCCTTGGAGGCCTCTTCGAGGTTGGACGCCAGCTTCCACTGCGGCCTCGTGAGCGCGTAGATGTCCTGGACGATGAACTCAATGTCCATAGGCAGGGGATCTTTAGTGAAGATGTAGTACTGTGTCTTTGGTCAGTAAAAATAGGGTGGCTGGCTGGCAGAAAAACAACATGCCGCAGTACCCACCTGGAAGAAGGAGAGAAAGTAGTCTAGCTTTTTCCCCTGGGCACCCCTGTTGAAGAACATGCCACAGGTCTCGAGAATGGTAGCGATTAGACGGATTCTGAAGAAATCGTCTGGGAGATCGAACGGGTTGAGGCGCCCAGGGACGGGAGGGCCACCGTGGCCAAAGGTCAGGATCTTGTACATGGTGTCGAATACCACGGGATGATCGAACAGGCGGTAGTTATATAACTCTCCCAGATATTTGGCCTCGGCGATGCGACGCTGGTTAAACTTGAACTCGTTCTGCTCGAGGCCGAAGATGATGGACTCGATTATGTTGTCGATGACGGTGACGGCAAAGTCGACGTGATACTTGCAGATGGCGCCCAGGAGGATGGCGAGCAGGTAGATATTGCCATACTTGACCCGTCCGGGCTTCGAGAACACCTTCATGAGGATCGAGACGACCTCGGCTTCCTCCCAGTGAAGCCTCCGGATCTGCTTGAGGACCTTGCTGTAGTTGCGCTTGGAGAGGTCCACGTAGACGAGCTTGCGGACGAAGAGCTCCATCGGTGTCCGTTCCTTCTGCTCGATGGATGGGCGCTCCGGGGGATTGACGTAGTAGATTGCGTTCTCGATCAGCATCCGCTCCGCCTGGCCAATGTGCTGGACCGACTTCTTGCGCTGCAGAGTCTCGAGGAAGGACGACATCCTCGGCGACGTCTCGGGATTCCGCAGCAGGTAGCGGCCGCAGTTCTCTAGCAGGTTGCAGACGACTTCGATGTTCATCTTGGAGAAGTCATCCAGGCCAACCTTGAGGCAGTGGAACACGACATGCTCAGGGACGATATTGAATTTAGTGAGCTCGGCCAAGTAGCGGATGTTGCTCAGCCGGACCTGGCTGAGGAAATCCTTGTCTTTACGTCGCTGAAGGCTACGGAACTCGGTGTCGAGATACTCGACAACGCCCTTGGGGATATCTGGCATGTGCTGCCCCAGGGTGGCCACCAGCCTGGCCCAGCATGGGAGGAGGTCGCTACGGCCTTTTGGGACGTCCGTCAGCGCCTTGACGAGCCTGTTACGGGAGGCCTTGGAGTTGAGGAAGCAGAAGTCGATGGCGGTCTGGTCAATCGCTTCCTTGGTCGTCAGGTCCGGGAGGCGGAGGAGGATGGCGTCCACCTGGGCGCCTGTGGTCTTGTTGGCAATCGCCGTAGACTGGTCATCGACCGGGTCCGCGGCGGGCTTGGGCGGCTCGGCGGCATCCGCAGCGTCGACCCGTTTACCCACCTGCTCCTCCGTGTCCGGCTTCTTCTTCTTCACGTCCTCGAGCAGGATGGCGGGGACCTTGCCTTTCAAATCCACGAGGTTCTCGTAGAAGCGGCGCTCGTCTTCGTCCTCCCAGATTCCGGCACCTTCGCCTTGGCCGCGGAGGTACTCGCCCGTCTTCACGAGTCCAATGGAGCCGTTGGCGCTCGCCAAGGAATCCCCGGTCTCCTTCAGGTCCGGCATCTCGGCCCCTATCACATCGGCCAGGACCTGGGCGTTGGCAGCAAGGCGCTCCTGGGCCTTGACCTGCTTGTCAAAGTTTGCCTGCCGGTCCTCGAAGACCTCGCCGGACTTGACGTAGGCCTCGGCATTCCTGCGAGACTGGTTAAAGATGGCGCGTTGGTCGCGCTCGAGATGCGACTTTACATCCTCAAAGTAGCGCCTGAGCACATTCTTGAAACGCTCCTGGAGCTCGGGCGGGGTCAGGGGCGGATCGTCGTCCTGATCGGGGCCGGCGCTGGACAGCTTGGTGGCGCCGTCCTCCTCAACAGCCTTCCGGCCGTCGGCGCTGGCCGCCTTGATGCCCAAGATATCCCAACTGAAGGCCTTGACAAAAGCGACAAGAAGCGGCAGGTTGACGTGCTCGCGATCGTGGCCGAGAAGGTCCTTGAGGACCTCGAGGGGAAAAGGCTCGGGTGCGGTGGGCTTGGCACCTCCAGAGATGCCGCGCGACTTGGAATCCTGAGGCTTGCCGACGGGGGTGGGCTTCGGGGTGCCATCGTTGGGGTGGGCAGCGTCTTCGAGAGTACGCAGGACGCCGACGAGCCAGAGTTCGGTGACGACGCGGATGAGGACGCGCTGGCGCATCAGACGTTCCCGCTCGTCCTTCTCGCGGTTCTCGGCGGTCATGGTCTTGAGCTTGGTCTTGTCGGGCGGGGCCATGGCCTGGGCGAGGTGAGAGGCGAGGGGCTGTGTGAACTCGTCGGGGCCGAAGCGTTGGTGGAGGGCGCTAACAATCTCGACGCCGGCCTCAATCTCGGCAGGGGTCTTGAGGCGGCACAGGCCGTCGTAGCAGGCGGTCACCGTCTCGGAGAGCCATTTGTGCAAGCTGAGTGTGCGGATCTCCTGTAAGAAGGTGGCGAGATTGGTTGCAGATATGGCGGTGCGGAGGCGCTTTTGAAAAGAGCTGTTCTTGCGCATGTTCGAATCGAGCGAGGAGCTGACGGCGACCAGGCCTGAGGGGGAGAAGAGGGGCCAGGGTCAGAGACGACTGAGAGACAGGGGAAAGCACCCGGTGGCCTCGGAGCGAGGAGAATCACAGATTGGCCATGGCTAACCTTTTTCGCCGGCCCATGCCCTGTCGTTCAGGGAGCGCAGTTTGCCTGAATGGGAGGTTAGCGACGGAGCACTCGCAGCAGAGGCGGCAGGCGGGGCAGCGAGCTGCCGGTTCGGCTGGGAAACCTACGCTTCCTTGCGCGATCCATGATGAAGCGCAATCAGGCGAGCTGCTAGAAAACGCGTCGGTTTATCGGGAACGAGCGGTACAGCCTCATCGAGAAGGCAGGGCGAGGCGCTGGGAGACTGAGCGAGCAAAGGGGCGCGGTTGCGAACAAAAATGGTCTGCGGGGACAGGAGTCATCGGTGAGCTGGAGACGACGAGAGCGCTGCTTGCTGACGCACTCATTGTAGAGCCGAAGACTGGCGTGGTTTGCAGGCCGGAGGCTGGAGCGCACCTGGTGGGCGCGGTTGCGATGGACGCGGAGGGGGTCGAATTCTGCGCGACCACCTGGCGAGAGTCGTCGTCGGCGCGCGATTTGGCTGGCGGGTGGGGAGGATGAATGGAGAACGCTGGCGGCGGGCAGGCAGCACGGACGGCCACTGCAATGATGGATGGCAAGACCAAGAAAATTTGTGGATCGATTTTTTTTTTCACGACACGAAAAGCCAACGGACACTCAATTGAAGCCGCAAACCTTGAGCACGCAGGAAGGGCAGGCCTCCGAGGTGAGCAACGGCTACGTCGAGGCAAGCACCCACCATCTCTGCGGGCCGGCGGTGACACGCTCTCAATCATTTTCTCGCCCTCCTGACACTCGCCCGCGACATACATTACGTATTGCCTAGGCCCGCTCGATGAAGACAGCCTTTAGTCGTATCGCTCGACAGAGGGGCAGAGAGGTGGCGTCTTCGCTGCAAACGAGCGACTCCCCGGCCAGGCAGCTTCTGCAATGTTCAACGCTATCCGTGATGCGTGCCGGGGCAGCCGGCATCCGGAAGCCGTCAGAAACAGACGTGGCAGCACCTTCTCGGAGCCGAACTCCATTGCCTCAGCCTGTTGACTGGAGCCCGGCCGTGCCCAGCGGCCTGGGTGTGGGCACAAGGCCGTGACGGAAGCATGTGGGGGCTGGCAGCGTGTGTTTTGTCATCTACATACATAGAGCAGGGTGGTCGGGATCGACCGCGGGTGGGGGCCAAGAAACGTGGGGTTCACAAATCCAGGGCAAAAAAAAAAAAGAAAGAAAGAAAAAAAAGCACCCAACCTGGCAACCTGGAAGCCACGTGCAAGCATCTCGAAAACAGAAAATACGATCGATCCCTGGAACCCGGGCTGCCATCGACTTCCCGGTAGGTTTGTAACCTAAGGCACCTAGGTAGGTATCTACCTAGAGCATGGAAGATAAATCAAGCCTCGGCTCGAGATAAGATGGCCAATGAGTCAGGGGTTTCCCGTCTGGTTCACAGCCTGCTCGACTGGACCCAGTCCCATAAAGCTACATCCGCCCTGCCCGAGGAAGAGGGAATACTGCTCAAAAAAGGAAACGGCTTGAATGCCGTCTGGTTTCTGTCAGGGAGCTTGCGTGCTTCGGGAGCTGAGCCGCTGGTGCATCTCCGGGGCAGCCCCAAAAAGCGGGTCCGGCCTTATCAGCGCCCACCGGCACCCCCCTGGGCGTGCCTACCCAAGGATGGAAAGCGCGATTCAATTCGGGTCAGGTATCGGTTTGACGTACAAGAAAGCTACTCGCACACAAATGAGCTGATAAGAGCCTTCTGGGGCAGACCTGACATTCGGATGCGCCTCTCGTCGCATGCCGAAAACGGGACGGGCCCGCGTAAATCCGCGGAGCCTGCTCTCTATCGTTGGCCCCCGGAGATGGCCCAATCGATCATCCACACCCTTCCTTGCACAGAGTACTGGCGTGCCGGTGTGTTCTCCTGCCGATCCTCTGTCAGCCACGGCCGCTGGCGTCTATCCTTGCCTGCCTGTGTGGCTCTGCTGCGGCTCTTGCCGTAAAGACACCTGAGGAGACGCCGCTGGCCAGGTCCCCTTCTCTTCGTTTTGTCCTCGTCCTGCTGCTCTCTTGTTGGCCTGCTCCCTTTCGGATCTCGGAGGGGAGGGAGACTAGCCCCGATAGTGCCAACTAAGGGTGGAGTGTCTCTCTTTGGCCCTATACGAACTGATCATCGGTTGTCCTGCTGCTTATCGTTGGCCGTCACAGACATCTCCGGCCCGCGATGGGCCCGCCCTGCCCTTCCCACTTCCGATATGCCTGACTGCATGATCAGGCCATAGCAAGGCCCCATCAGACCCCCTCGTCTCACTCCCGCGTTTCCGTGAGTCAAGTGCCATTGGCCAGATCTTCCAGGCCAACTGCCTTTTTCCAGATCTCCGGCTCCCAATATCGACTAGAGACCAAATCCTGGGGTCACACACAACTAAGCTTACGTCTGTCAAGCGACTCACTCTAGGCGATGCAGGAATAGGGTTGGTGCCAGATAGATATACCCGTCGTGGCCTCCCGCCGCCACTCGAGGCTGACTTCCTAGTTTCCTCTTGGACATGTACCACGGTTTCTGATGTATCCCGTACATACCTACCTAGTTACTCGACGCACCACCCCGGCGTCTGGCATTACGGAAAGCACATACATTTTCTATCCTTCTCTCCAAGGTTCTCAGGCCTTTGGACTCTGTTCTTCTCTGTCTCTGTGCCCGTGTCCACATTTTAGCCCCTGGCTGCAAAATCGCAAGCTTCCCAGACTCGCCGCCAAAGGTTGCACGTCATGGCTTCCACAGATGTCCTGACCATGGAGGTCATACTGGGCATAGAACCAACATCTCTCAAGAGCTCCTCTCCCCCTATCAAGAAGGCAGACATCTTCCCACCAAGCCCTGCGAAGACGCTGCCGGACTCGAGGCACTCAAGTTTCAGCCTTGATGCCCTACCATACGAGCCCATCAACCCGCCAGCCGAAGATAGCGCTCCTCGGCCATATGCTTTACCGCCGCCGTCGAGACAAAACAAGGTTCTCGCCGAGGACCTCAAGACACCAGACAGCCACGTCGAGAGAGATCCCAGGCTAATCAGACTCACGGGTGTCCATCCCTTCAATGTCGAGGCACCCCTGACGGACTTATTCAATGAGGGCTTCCTGACCACCAAGGACCTGCACTATGTCAGAAACCACGGCTCGGTGCCGCGCGTTGAAGATGCCGACATGTTGGACTGGGAGTTCTCAGTCGAAGGCATGGTAGAGACGCCGATGCGTCTGACACTGCGCGACCTGCTCAGGGAGTACGAGCAGCAGACTTACCCAGTCACTCTCGTATGCGCGGGGAACCGGCGCAAGGAGCAGAATGTGGTCCGCAAAACCAAGGGCTTCTCGTGGGGAGCTGCTGGTCTCTCGACCTCCCTCTGGACCGGCGTGGCCCTGGCCGATCTGCTTGCCCGTGCCGTGCCCCGTCGAGGCGCGCGCTACGTCTGCTTCGAGGGTGCTGACAAGCTGCCCAACGGCTACTACGGCACTTCGATAAAGCTCGGCTGGGCCATGGACCCCAACCGTGGCATCATGGTTGCCCACCGGATGAACGGGGAGGTGCTGCACCCAGACCACGGCAAGCCCCTGAGGATCGTCATCCCCGGCCAGATCGGCGGCCGCAGCGTCAAGTGGCTGAAGCGCATCGTCGTTTCTAGCGAGCCGAGCGACAACTGGTACCACATATACGACAACCGCGTCCTGCCCACCATGGTCTCGCCCGAGGCCAGCGCGAACCTGCCTGACGTGTGGAAGGACGAGCGCTACGCCATCTACGACCTCAACACCAACAGCGCCACCTGCTTCCCCGCCCATGACGAGACCGTCTCGCTGACCGGGGGCGGCGCGTACAAGCTCAGGGGCTACGCTTACGCAGGCGGCGGCAAGCGTGTGACGCGGATGGAGGTGACGCTCGACAGGGGCAAGACGTGGGCGCTGGCAGAAATAAGGTACCCCGAGGACGACTACCGGCTCGCGGCCGAGGGGGACATGCTGTACGGTGGCAAGGTCGACCTGTCATGGCGCGACGCCTGCTTCTGCTGGTGCTTCTGGGAGCTGGACATGCCGCTGGCCGAGCTGGCGGCCGCCGAAGACGTCATGGTCCGCGCCATGGACGACGCCATGATGGTGCAGCCGCGCGACATGTACTGGAGCGTCCTGGGCATGATGAACAATCCCTGGTACCGCGTCGTCGTCCACCGCGAGGCCGACGGCCACACGCTCCGCTTCGAGCACCCGACCCAGCCGGCCCTGATTGCCGGTGGCTGGATGGAGCGCGTCAAAAAGGCCGGCGGGAACCTCTCCAACGGCTTCTGGGGTGAAAAGACCACGAGCGACGACGATGGCAGTCAGGGCGCTGCCGCAGAGGAGCCGGCCAAAGAGATCTGCATGGTGGACAAGTCGGTCGACCGCCAGATCGGCATGGAGGAGCTGAAGAAGCACGAGGGCGAGGACCAGCCGTGGTTCGTCGTCAACGGTCAGGTCTACGACGGGACCAAGTTCCTCGAGGGCCATCCGGGCGGGGCGGCATCCATCGTGGGAGCCGCCGGTCAGGACATCAGCGAGGAATTCCTCACCATCCGTAAGTGGCCATCTATTTTTTGCAGCCGGCAACGACAGGCCCCTGGCTGACATGGATATTCATTCGCTTGTGCTACAGACTCGGAAAATGCCAAGGCCATGATGCCCGAGTACCACATCGGCTCCCTGGACGAAGCCTCCAGGGCCGCACTCGCAGACCCCGAGCCATCGTCATCCGAGGTGTCGTCGTCGTCCGAGAAGCGGCCTGTGTTCCTGCAGTCCAAGTCGTGGTCCAAGGCGCTGCTGAGCGGCAAGCGCAAGATAAGCCATGACACCATCATCTTCAGCTTCACGCTCGACCACCCGGACCAGGCCATCGGGCTCCCCGTGGGGCAGCACCTGATGATGCGGCTGCGAGACCCCGTGACGCGCGAGGCCATCATCCGCGCCTACACGCCCGTCTCGGAGGTTACGGACCGCGGCGAGCTGCACGTGCTCGTCAAGATCTACGCCGCGACTTCCGACACCGGCAACGACGGCGGCAAGATGTCGACGGCGCTGAGCCACCTCCCCGTCGGCCACTGGGTCGACTTCAAGGGCCCCGTCGGCAAGTTCGAGTACCTCGGCCGCGGCCGCTTCACCCTGAACAGCCGCGAGCGCCGCACCAGCCGCTTCGTCATGGTCTGCGGCGGCTCGGGAGTCACGCCTGTGTTCCAGGTCCTGCGCGCCGTCGCCCGCGACGAACAAGACCCGACCCGCTGCCTGCTGCTCGACGGCAACCGCGCCGAGGACGACATCCTCTGCCGCGCCGAGCTCGACGCCCTCGCGGCCGAGAGCGCCGGCCGCTGCACGCTCGTGCACTCGCTCACGCGGCCCTCGGCCTCGTGGACGGGACGGAGGGGACGCATGGACCGAGCCTTCTTTGAGCGGGAGGTCGGCCGCCCGCGCCTTGATGCTGGTGACGGTGGCGATTGCGGGAGAGACGTGGTGCTCGTTTGCGGCCCCGAGAGCATGGAGAGGAGCGTGCGTGAGATATTTATAAACGAGCTCAGGTGGAGGGAGGAGGACTTGGTGTTTTTTTAGATGTGATGCAAAAATGCAGCAGGTACATATATAAAACGGGCGTCGAGCATGCATGTTCTAAATCATGTTTTGGTTTTTTTCCCTTTCTCTCCCTTGCTCCGTTTTCAATTTGGATTCTTATCCCGCTCCCTTGACGTCTCTCGATTTTATGCACCTCCTTAGGAATAAGGGGGAAACAAAACGGAGTAGGGTTGATACGAGGCACTAAAGACGCAGCCGCCCGGCTCGAGATTTCCTTCTCAGTGCGTTTGTTTGATGACCACTGCAGATCCCTGAAGAGCGCAGGGCCCTCCAGCCTCTCAAACCTCGACTTTTTTTTTTTGGTTTGTTTGGGCAAAGTCGCAAGCCCGCGGCAGTGCTGCCCGGCATTCGCGAGAATGTTTGGTAGACGCAGCAAGCAAGGCACATGTATAGTGGGAGGACAAAGTATCGCTTCGATTTTTTTCCTTCCCCGCACAACCACCCTTAGGAGCAGGCTTTATGGATGATCTGGGTCGCAACGATGAAAGGAAAAAAAAAATGGACAGAAAAATATATACGCAATCCACTGGTTCCGTTTATCCATATGTCAAAATCTTATAGGATTTGAATCAGAATTGCTTGTGCAGTCGTGCGTTGAAATAGAAGGTTGGTGCTCAGTCTGGAGCGGAAATTTGAAAACGGAGCGGTACTTTTGTCCGCCGACTTGTATCAAAGAGGAACGCTGGTCTAGAGACATGGGCACTAAACGCGAAATACACTAAAACGCAAAACCACCCAAAATCGGAAAGAAAACCTCGGCCGGGGTCATCTAGTGGTCGGCCTTGAACAGGTGAGCCGGGTTGGGGTAGTTATAGGCGGCAACCGCGATGGCTACGTAGACTATCACGCAGAGTGCGCCCTCGAGATAGTTGGTTTTCCCATCACGGAGAACTGCCAGACCAGAGTGGTTAGAAACGGACCTAGAGATGGGGCTGGCGTCCAACTTACAGTTTCCCACGACAACAATGGCAATCAGCAGCATGGCAATGTCAAAGATCTGGAAGTCGAGCCCCATAGGCCTGTGCAAGATCCAGCCGACGATGACGACGAGCGGGGCGTTGAACAGGGCCGTCTGGAGCGTGGCGCCCAGGACGTGGCTGAGGGCAAAGTTCATCTGGTCGTCCCAGGCCTCGTCCACGGCCGTCAGGTGCTCGGCGGCCTTTTCGACCAGGGGCACGAGGATGAGGCCCATGAAGGAGTCGGAGATGCCGCGCTGGATCACAATGTGCTCGATCTGCTCGACCAGCGTGATGGCGATGAGCGTCACGAGCGTGAGCGCAACGACGAGCGCGATGGCGCACTCGAAGATGGTCAACTTGTTCTTCTTGGAGTCCCTCGGCCGGTCGACGTCGCGCTTGTCGTCCTCCTCGAAGATGGCGTCGTAGATACCGTGGTGGGTCTTCGCTTGAAACCACACAAAGACGAGATAGGCCAGCACCAGCAGGATGGACGTGCCGCGAGACACGCTCAGCATGCGGTGGTTGAGCTCCTCGTCCGTGACCAGCTCCCCGCCGGCCAGGGACTTTTTGAAGATGGCCGGAATGGCTAAGCCGAGGCCGGCCGTGAGCAGGAGTCCGGCTCCCGCCTCGCTGATGGCTTCGCTGTGCTCCGTCTCTTCTCTCCTGAGCCCTCCAGCGATGAAGCAGAGGCCCAGGCAGAGCAGCATGGTTGCTAGGATAGATCCCAAGATGGCAGCTTGGATGACGGGTACCAGGTTTGTCTCTCGTGTGAGCAGCACGAGAAACAGGATGACCTCGACAATGCTACCAAACCTTTTGTAGATAAAACGATCCTGGTCAGCATCACGGAAGAGCGAAAGAGAATGAAGCCGGAATTACCCTGTTTCGATAAGAACACCATAGACGTCTGTATGTTTAGGTCAGCGTCGAGTTCTCTTCTTCTTCTTTCATCCTTTCTATCTCCCATGTTTTGCTTCCGTCTTCACCTGGCTTCCAAGACGGTTAGAGTGCATGATAGGTACTTACGAGCCACTTTACGCGCGAGCTCTTGTCCCGCAAAGCCAACTAGATTGGCGCACGGTACCATGGCGATCTTCAACGAAGCACACGTTAGCCGCCGCCGCCACGTGTTCTGGGGTAAGTGGTAGGCATGTGGGGTCGAGAGGTTTCTCTTACGTAGGACAGGATGAAGATGGCAAGGTGCCAGTCCGGGCGCACGTATCTGACGGTCAAGGCCGCGGGGACGACGGGCCACAAGATGTTGACATAGCAGGACACGATAGAGGACGAGCGCCAGATGATGCGCAGGAAATGCAGCGGGTGGAAGCCGTTGCGGCCGCTCTCGCCTTCGGTGCGGAGAAAAGGCGGCATGCTGCGCGTACGCTTCAGGCTGAGTTTCTGCCGATACTGCTGCTCCTGCTGCTGCCTCGACGGCGTCGGGTGCAGATGCAGTCGGTGCTTCTGCTCGTCGTGGTACGCCCTGAGCGGGTTGGTGCCGCCGGTCGTCGTGGCGGCCGTATTGCTCCAGCTTGCAGAATCGGCTTCGTTGTGTGTCGGCAGCAGCCTTGTGGTCTGGGTGACCCGGGGGGATTTTTCGCTGTCGTAGACGGGCCTCCGGTCTCGCGATGGCTTTCGGGTCGGCAGGGCCGGTGATGGTGGTGGCTGGGGTGTCGACATAGTGGGCAAAAGTTCGAGAAGAAAAGTAGAGGAACTAGATCAAAAGGGAGAAGATGTCGAAACTGGATCGAACCGCGGACGGCGCCAGTGTTATCGCTGGACGGCGGCAGAACCGGGGTGGCTGGCCGGCGGTCTTGGGTTGCCAGCCAGCTGGACGTGGACGGTTTCGTATCGGTTGGGCTGCTGTGCCGTGCTGTCGCTGCTACTCAGCCCGGAGCTGGTGCTAGTCTGGCTTTGCGGCGTGCGCTAAGTCGCTGGGCACCGGTCAGCTTCGACGTAGGGCGCGGGGCGGGCTGGAACACGGCTGGGCTCCCAAAAGTAGGGGAGGGGAGCAGAAGAAGAAAAAAAAATGAGCGATAGAAAACGGACGATGCGCGCGCGTGTCTAAAGGGGACCGAGACCTGCCAAGAGGATCTCGCCAAGACCGTAAGCGGGACATTGTCGAGGTGAGGCTGAGAGCTGCATACAGCTGGGGGCGGTATTATACATAACCGTAAGTAAATCAAAGGCAGTTGGTTGGTGATGACGGGGCTGCTTATCTGGCACATGATGAGGCCCCCCTGCCTCAACCACTAGCTCGTCTCGTCCTCCCGATCGCCCACAGGACCGGGTGCGGGCCGCCCTTTTCCCTGTCTCAGGCGACGAACTCACAATACGGAGCCAGGGACGTCGAGTCACCTTGTCCAAAAAGAAAAAGAAGGAAAAAGACGGCAGCCAGAGATATTTATGGGTCCACCACCTAAATTCAGCCAGTAAAACCTCTGTCTCAGGGCTGAGAACTGCCATCTTTGTTTTTTTTTTTTTCGTCCTTTTTTTTTCCCCCAGGCAGGCTGTGAGTTTGGCGTTTGATGCGAGGCCTCCGCAGCGAGACCCCAGCCTATCAACTGGGCAGCATTAGAGCGGCATAAAGAGCCAGCACAGAGCGCAGGGATCCGTGCCTTCAAACATGAACACAACGGCGGTAACGGCTGCCTTCTGTCTGCAGGCCAAAACAAAAAATGCCGCTGTCCTGCACGTCGAGCACAGCTGGAATGAGGCGTCCAATGCCATAAAGCTGTCCGCTGCAAGGCCAGCCGATCGGCCAGTCTGGCCCCTCTCGCAAGCGTCCCTCGTGGCTTCCGTGAGCCAGCCCGTGCGAGAAGTCGGCTCTCGTTTGGCTGAGCACGCACTGGCTCGCTTCGTGGGAGCGGCGATCAGGCCCCCTTGTTGCGTTACGAACGCTCGACCGGAGCCTACCCGATTAGGAACCCCCGCTGATCAAGACAGGGTTCGTTTCTCTGCCTAGTCGTATCCGAGCGGATGTATTTTTAAAATCTCAACCAACAAACTAGTCGGGTCGGCGTGTCGGCCGGGGTCCGGGAGGCAGAGGCACACTTCTGGAACCCGGAATTTTCATCGCGGATTTGAAATCCCGCCCAGCTGAGGCCGACGTGGTTTTGTGGCACCCCTGTGCTTGCAATCTCGATGCGCCAGCATTTTTGAAATGATAGGAGAGTGTGAAGACGCCTCACCCTTCACATGGGGAAACCGAGTTTGGGTTTGATTGTTATTGTTGTTTTCAGGCTCGGGCTCGTATCCCAGCATGCATGTGCAAACGCTAAAAAGATTAAAGCCAGGAGATGCCTGCCTCTGGGAATGTGACGCTGCCGGCATGAGCAGAGTGGTTACGACACCAGGACCAGCTCGGAGTTGCCCGACTCGGAGCCCCAAGCTTCGCCTCCATCCCCGAGACCGGCTCAGGACTTTCAGACGCTGTATGATATCCCACCCTTATTTTTTTTAAACCCCTTCGGGCCTGCGACGGCAGGTTCACACTCTCGGCCGCTTGCTTTCCGGGCTTGCTTCTTCGCCGACTTCGCGCAGCAGACCAGGGTTTCTCGCTGGAACGGGCTCTGCGAGCACGATGGTTTCGACACCGGCGGGGCTCGACTCCTCAGGTCCCATAGGCAGCGCGTCGACGTCGACTTCGAGACCCAGCAGCGTCCGGAGCACCACCCCGCTCCCTGCCTTGCTCATGACCACGTTGGCCTCCTTGCACACCTCGCTGGCCACGCACTCGAGGCACCCTCCCTCGCACAGGCACCCTTCGACGCGCGCCAGCGCCTGCCGCAGCAGCAGGTCCACAAACTCGAATGCTTTGGTGTTGATGCCGGACCCGCCCGCGCCTCCCTTGGCGTCGTAAAACGTCAGCCGCGCCGGCCGCTTGCGGCTGGTCTCGCGCCGCGAAAACTCCTTCAACCCGGATTTACACTCCGTCCGCACGTCTCCGGGGGTGCTGACGACGAAGTTGGGCACCAGGCTCATTACGGCGTGCTCAGCCGCGTGGATCGACGCCGCCGCGTTGAGTTGCCGTTCCTCCAGGATCTCGAGCGCCGCCCGCGGGACGTCCAGCCACATGCCCTTGCTGAAGCGCACCACCGGAGGGTTGTCGACATGCACCGCGTCCAAGACCCGGTTCCGCTTGTCGACCTTGAAGAAGCCGAAAACGACCTGCTTGATGCGGATGGTCCCGTGGTAAGCCCGGCTCGTGGATCCTTCGATGCGCTTGACGGCTTCCGTCTCGATCGGGTCGATGTCCGTATAATCCCGCTGTTCCGTCGTCCAGTCGACCTTGACCTTTTCCACCTTGGCCATGCGCTTGTCCGGGTTGAAGTCGCGCACGAGGTAAGTGTCCCCCTGGTGCAGGAATATGGCGCCATCGTAAATCGTAAACGTGGCGCGCGAAGCCTCCAGCTCCTCCAGGACGACGTTCCTCCCGTGAGAGACATCGATGATTGCAAAGTGCTCCTCTTCGGTATCCCTGATGGAGACGAACTTGGACGGCTGCGGCCGAAACCTGTCGTGGCAGTGGTAAAAGCCGAGCCCGTCCGGGACAAGACGCTGCGCGCAGATGTCGCCAAGGTCGCTGCCGAAATACTGGGCGTCCTCGGCGGACCGGATCGGCATCTCATACGCTGCGCACTGGATATGTCCCTCCCTCACCAGCATGTTGTCCAAGTCGACCTGCAGCGCGCAGTTGGGCTGGGTGAACAGCTCGCCTGGATTCTGCATGTAGTATTGGTCGGTTGGGAACGAATCGCCAACCAGGACCGAGAGCGAGTCCTTGTTTCGCCTCCCAGCCCTGCCGCTCTGCTGGCGAAAGTTGGCGATGGTGTAAGGGAACCCCCACGTGAGCACGCAGTCGAGGGACCCGATATCAACGCCGAGTTCCAGCGCCGTGGTCGCAACGACGCCGACGAGCTTGCCCTCGAACATCTCGGTCTCGATGCGCCGCCGATCCTGTGGCGTGTACCCTCCGCGATAGCCCATGACGCGCGGTATGCATTCGGACCGGCCGAGTCGTTCAAGCTCCACCTTGACGGCACCCACGAGCTTCTCACACTGCTCCCTGACCCTGCAAAACGCGATCACGCGGACGCCACGCAACACGAGCTGGCAGAACAGACGGGCGCACTCGTACTTTGCGTCACCGCGCCCGCTCGACGGGTCGCCGGGGATCCTGTAGGGGGTGTTCCAGCATAGAAACTCCTTGCGCCCAGACGGAGAACCATCCGAGTCAACCAGAAGCACGTCGTCGATCCCGAATAGAGTGCTGAAATGCTCCTTGGGGTTCGCCACCGTGGCAGAGCAGGACACGAATTTGACATGCCGGTTGCCCACAGCTGCGCATATCCGCCTGAGCCGGCGCATGATCATGGCGACATGCGAGCCCATCAGGCCGTTGTAGTAATGCAGCTCGTCGACAACCACGTACTTGAGGTTTTGGAGAAACGTCCGCCACCGCTCCTCCTGTGGGAGAATGGTGAGGTGTAGCATGTCCGGGTTCGTGAAGATGATGCGCGCCTCGTCGCGGATCACGTTTCTGTCCTTCATCGGCGTGTCGCCGTCGAAAGTGTCAACCAGCACCTCCTCCAGCCCGCGCATGTAAGACAGCATCTCTTTGAGGCTCCTTTTCTGGTCCTGAGACAAAGCCTTGGTTGGAAAGATGTACATGGCGCGGGCCGTACGATCTTTCTCTAGTGCGTGCAGAACAGGAAGCTGGTAGATGAGAGACTTGCCCGAGCTCGTCGATGTTGCGACCACAACGTTGTGGCCATCGTTCAATCCGTTTATGGCCACGGCCTGGTGGGAGTAGAACTGCGTGATTCCCTTTGCGTTGTAAAGGGCGTTGACAAGGTCCTGGCTGAGCAGGAAGTCCAGATCGCCGTAGATGGGCTCCTGCGCTTCAAACACGCGGTGACCGTCGGGGACAATCTGTCCAGAGTAGAACGAGCTGTCCTTGAGCTCCTGGACAATTTCCGAGATGCTTTTGCGCTCCCTCGGTATGCTCTCAGGAAGGCTGCAGGCGTCTGGCCGTGGAGGCGGCTCTCGCCTCGCCGTGGGTAGTGGTATCCGTTTCTCCGCCTCGCTCTTGAGCGCCAGTACAGGGTCCGTCGATTCCGCCACGCATCGGTTGATAAAGGCGTTTGCGGCGGCCCGGAACCATTTGTTTCTCTTCTCGATGAGCGACGTCATCTGTTTCTGGCTGTAGACGGGCATCTTCAGATCTTCATCGCGTAACCGTCGCGTCGGCCTCGTTGGCTCACCCGTCTTCTTGTGCAGCACCTCGCGCTTGAGGTCGCCGTCCACAAACTCAAAGTGCAGCACCTCCTTGTCGCCGGACTCGACGCCATTGTCGCCACTGTGACGACTGTCCAGACCGGCACCCAGCCCTTCCTTGCCGGTGAATCCACCGACTGACGAATCTGGGGCGAGGCTCTGCGACGAGAAGTTGTCCCTGGAGCCGGTCCTGAAGGCGTCGTCCCTCTCGGCACCCCTAGCATCGAGCTGCAGCATGGCCTCGTCGACGTAGGCGAACCGAACGCCGTCCGGGCGGAGGACGGCGATGGCGGCGACGTCGACCACAAGTAGATCGCGTTTGATGTGCGACTCGACCGTCGACTTTATGGTGTCAAATGTGGTCGCCAGGTGCTTGCGCGTGCAGCAGAAGGTAAAGACGAGATTCAACGCGCGATATGTCTTTTCCAGCGCCTTGAACCAATCGGGCCAGTCGATGACGCACTCGTCCGGCTGCCGGGTAGGAGTGGTTGAGAAGGGAGACGCTGGTCGCAACCCTGATGGAGCCGTAGAGGGCGAGGCATCTTTAGGCTTGGTTTTTGGCGCCCTCCTTATTGTTCCCGCAGAGGCAGTTGGGGTCGACACGCCTTCAGAGCCTCTCTTCCGCTTCCCGGCGCGGCCAATTGTCCGAGAGCCATCGTCCGCTGGCGACATGTTGATCAATCAATTAGATTCGGGCGCAGTGCACCCACGACTTGCACACGCATGTTTGGGAGTGCAATATGAAAAGGGAGATCGATCAGTCCGACCAGGAAGAATGGAGGCTGGGTACAGGAAGTGGCAACTCGCGATTAAGCATCACGCAAGCACACGAGATTGTCTCGCTGTCACGTGCACCTTGCTCATGTACAGCAAGCTAGCTCCAGCGCTAGCAGAACATGGCCCGGAGACTTTTCCACTTGGCCTTTGGACACATGCAAAAACAAACGACATCTGTACCTCTATAAACGCACGAATCGGACGGCCTGTCTACTGTTCAGCCACCATTTGCAAATAGATACATTCATCAAATACCCGCGCTGTGTCTAGCCCTTGCTGCCACCGAGGCACACCGGCCAGGAGACAAAACAGAAAATCAGGATATCAAGGCCCCCCATCTACAACAAAAGGACAAAAGCAGCGCTGAATACAGTCATCCGCACCCGTAAGCAAATCCATAGGCGATTTGGCCGTGACTCTTTAGTCCCGTACATCTCGATACTACTTGCTCTTCCGGCCGCGGCTTTGTGGGCGAATCAAAGCTCATAAGCAATACAGCCAGATCGAAGGATAGTATGTATGGCCAGTGTGAAACTCTCTCCGAGTGCTGATAGGGCCCCTACTTCATTTGAAAAGGGTCCGGGTCGAGAGGGTCCGGGCCCCATGCGCTACAACAAGGCAGCCTGAATGACTAGCCTTGGATGGTAGGCAGGCAAGCGCCGAGGCAAGGAAGCAGTTGCAAGCATGAAGTACCACCATGCGTCGTATCCTCAGTTCAGCCTAAGCTCTTCAGCTCTTTCTGGATGAGCTCGATGACCTTATGAAACTGTTCCGCGTTTGGTGGAGACATCTATGAGGACACGCCATTGGATGTTAGGACAAATGTGTATCATGTGCGGGCGCGCACTCGGCGCGGTTGGTTGAAGGCCTAGGCTCACCTTGATTTGCAACGTCACACGCGTCGCATTGGGGCCCTCGACTGCGTTGAATGTAAAAGTGGCAGCTCTCAGCATCTCCCTTTTAACGAAGTCGGTGGCGGCTGTGACGGCCGTGTTGACCACGACGCGGTGAGTGTGGTCCTGACGCATAATCAGTCGCACAACCTTGGAACCCTTTGCCGCTGTCGAGCCGCCGGCTTCGACGTCGTCTCCTTCATCATCGCCGTGGAGCATGGACGCATCGAAAGACTCTGGGACGACGGCACCGTGGTCATCCGCGTCTACCGTAGCCTCGGGAACGTTGATTTTTAAAAGGCCCGCGCCCCTCTCTTTCCAGGCGTTCGCAACCGAGTCCATATAGTAGACTTTGGCACGTGCTACAAAGACGGTCGTCTCCCCGGCCTCGCCATCATCAACCACAACTAGAGACAGCGAGTGGTTAGCAAGGTGCGGGCAGATTTCGTGATAGGCTGGACAACGAAATGGTAACGTCACTCACCTTTTTGCAATTTCGTCTTCTTCTTGTCGTCGGCGGTGGTGGCTGCTTGCTTCGAATCCTCTGCCTCCTTCTCGGACTCGGGCTCCTCGGTGCCGACCTCGGGTTCCTCATCGTCGTCACCTTCATCACTAGACCCTTCGCTGTCGCTCTCGGGCGCTCCAAAGGGCCTTGCAGGCTTTGTGTCTTTGAGATCCCCGCCTGGCTTCGCAAAGCTGGTGAGCTTTGAGGCACCGAAGCCGCTGCCGAAGCCACTTCCAAACGCGCTCCCAAAAGTCTTGGACGACCCGCCGTTGAGGGCAGCGAAGGGCGAGGCCGCAGCCGCCGGGCCGGGCTTATCGGCTGCCGGGGTAGCAAACGTGAGCTTTGGCACTGTGTTGGCGGGGGTTGGCCCCGACCCGAGAGCGCCAAACGGCGATGGCGAGCTGGACAAGCTGCCGCCAAAGCCGCCGCTCTTGGCGGCACCGGCTCCCAGGGCGCCAAACGGCGAGGCAGCGCCAGTGAGCTTCGCGAATCCCGATTTGGCAAAGGCCGAGGCCGAGGTAGAGGTGGAGCTGGGCTTGGCCGTTGCCCCGTCCTTTTCGCTTGTCGATATAGACTGCTGGTCATCGACCTTCTTCGTCGCTGACACGGATGTCTTTGTGGCATCTTTGGGTTCTGAGTCGGCGGTGTTCTTGCCCGAGGTGGTGGCAGCGGAGGTCTAGAGGCAGGGATGTCAGATTAGAATCGCGGGGCCCAGCAGTCTCGTATCGGCAGGTGTCAGCGGGGGAAGCTGCCTACCTGTTCGGCCGACTTTTTGGTCTCCTCCTCCGGCTCATCGCGCGCCCGTTTCTTCTCTGGCTCCAGTCTCTCTCCTCTGCTGGCGCCGTTTGAGTCGCGGGGCGACGAGGAGCCGGACAGCGCCGGCGATATGCTGGCCTCCTGGCCCTCCTCCACCTCGTCGTGGGCCCGCTTCTTCTTGGGGGACGAGACCTGCTCCTTCAGCGCCGCGGCGACGCTGGATGGCTTCAGATCCGGGGTCTTGTCCCCTGCGGAGGGCGCGCGGTCGCTCTTGTCTTCGTCCATGGCCATCGAGGCGGCCGTGTCGGCCGGGGCGTCAGATATGACAGTGTGTTTGAGCTCCTCCCTTGTGGCCTTGGTCGCGGCGTCCTCTTTCGGGCTCTCTGCGCCAACTGCGTCGATGACTTCGGACGTATTGTGAGAGTCGTCCGCCATGGCGGTCTGCTGGGTCCAGGTGCCAGAGCAAGTCTGTGATAGCGTTGGGTTTTATCGTGGCTCGATTGCGAGCAAAAGGACAAAGAGCAATGCAGGCTTGTTCGTCGAGGTAGGATGGGGGGGTATCTGGAATCAGCTAGGCTTGGTTTTTTTTGGGGCGATTTTTTTCTTTCTAGGTCGTCTAGGGACTGCAAGTTCTGAGACCGGTGGACACAGCAAGGGCGACGGGCGGGCAGTATCTAGGCCTGCGATTTCTCCTTGTGTTGTAGGAAAGAGTGAAGACGGTAGCAGCAAAGTTGGCGATGTTGGCTCAATCTCTCTCCGCCCGCTTTCGCCTTCTCCACTGAGGGACTGAACAGGCGCCTGGTGGTGGGTGCGAGGAAACAACTCAGCGCTCGCCTCTGATTGGCGAGAGACTTCGCACTCGCCCGCTCCACCCACAGCGCGTTCAGGCGGATTGACGACATCAATCAATGCCGCTGATCCCAGTATGGCGGTGCTGTTAGGCCTGTAAGCACAGCATTGGGAGCAGGCACTGTGCCTGTGCCGGACGCAATCTGCTCCTGACGGGCGCCTCACAGCCACCAATCCCACCTCGCCATGCTAACAAGCACCATTACACGCAGAGGATGACCCCCAACTCAGCGGCAAGAGCATGCACCAGACACCTCACTGACAGCCAGCGCAGAGCCGCCGCCGACCGAGGCCGGACACGACCCCCAAGCGACGAGTCAGCCTATACGGAGCCGCAGTCTAGGTCTCGCGAAATTGGATCGCCAAGGTTGCGACCACAAAGAAGAGGACGGAGGCGAGTGTCTGGCGTCAATGATTTCGTTTGCACCCAACACGGAATGAATCAAATCAAGTGTCCAATCTGCCCAGGCCACATCGTTGTTGAACTTGTCGAAACATCAGGTACCAATTGCGCTCCAAGCCCAAACCTCTAGGCGTTTTCCACAGCGGCTCGCGATGTAGCTTCTTTGATCTACAACGCTCGCCTTGCCTTGCGCATGCGACGGCCAAATGACGACCCAAGCCTTGCGGGCCTGGACCACGGTGGAACATGGGGCGTGACTGCCTGTTCCCCGCAAGTGTTTGCTGGCATGGAGTGACTCTGACGTTGTGGATCCGTCACTCGCACAACACCACGCAGCCAGACGGGAGCCACAGCCATCCATGCCAGAGCCCGGTGGGCATTTCACGCCGACTGTGGTGCCACAGGACGACAGCAAATTGCCGCCCAACTATCTCGACTCACCTAAGGTGCTTCCATCGGACTGCGCGCCAAGTGCCCCCACATAGTTGCTTACCGATAGCACTTGAACCCGGACCTCGTTTCCGCGCGCCATCATCCATGGACGAGCGTCCACCTGAGAAGCTCGACGAGGTTCCTAGAGAGGATGTTGCCCGAGGCAGAATTGCGCAAGGAACAGTCGATGGCAAAGCCCAGCCATGCCGCGTCATCATCAGGACTCGCGTTACCAACATCAGCGGCCCGCCAGAGGATAGAGCCCGTAATCTGGGTCAGATCTTTTGTTCGCACGTGCTCAACCGGCAGCTCAGGATCAGGCCCGACGACGACGACGGCAACGACGGGCAGCCGTTCGATGCCGTGCACCTCCTCCCGCTATGCGATTCTCCACACCCTGTCCACGCCTGGTTCATGTACGATCTCAACGTCGACATTCAGGCGGCGCCACAGGACCTTGCGCAGATTCCGCACGAGGTATATCTGTGTTCTCTGATAGACGGTCGATGGTATGTATGCCTTTTACGCCCTCACATAAACCGCAGCATGCTCAGCTCCTGCCTACATGATCATGCTCTAACTCCTGGTAGGATATTCACTCGGCGAGGCATCTGGTCGGATGAGGCGAGAAAGCGCTCGTCAAGCCACCAGTGGGGCGGGTCTTCCAAGGTAAAATCACCCGGATCGAATCACTGAGAGTTATTGCGTGGGCTCGCCGTGAATTGTTTCCATTCATCTATCTGCTCGGGCAGGCGCAAAGCCGCGCATAACCGGTACGATGAGCGTTAGACCATCGTACGCCTGATTAGGCCTTGAAGGGCTCGTCGGCGAAGCTGTTTTTTTTTTTTTTTTTTTTTTTACAGTTTCGCCAAGGTTAGTTGCTAGGCCAGGACTTGTCATATGGAAGGCCAAGGCCGCACATTAACTTGGGCAAAGGATCCCAAGCATTGGATGATTTGCATAAACGGGAGCTAGCACTCACAAAGTGTTGCCGATGCCGTCGTCACAGACCTTGCGGCCTTGAACCACTATACACTGCGCGCCGGGCGTCACTGTCCTGCCGCCAGCGAACTTTTCGGCGTCGTTGGTGATGGTTCCGTCTGGAGCGGTGGCCTTGCCCTTGCCCTTTCCCCTGTTCCTTTGCTGGGGGAGGGCGAGTGCCGTGGCGGCCATGAGGACAGTGAGGATCGATGAGAGCTGCATTTTGTCTGGGAGCTAAGCGAACGGTCGGCTTGATCTAGTTCGGTTCAGGTACAGAATGCCCGATGGAAACTGTTTGAGCGAGTGCGAAAAAAGAGTGGACCGGCCACTGGCAAAGCAGGAGAAGCACCAAAGAATTGAAGATACTCCGGTATGAAAGCGAGAGAAGTGAAGAGGAAAGCCTCTCTCGGCGGCAGGCTGGCCAGCTTCCATGCTCGGCCAGATATTTATGTTTCCTACGCGGCGGTACAGGCCGCAATCTGCCAAGAAGCAGGAGTTCAGGGGTTGTTTAAGGATCGGATGATGGGTCCGTTTCACTGCGACAGGGTGCCCTCGCTCCGGCACCATTGACCCATTGAAACGGCGGACCGCATCATAGGATTTTGAACTGCGCCTTGCATGTACCGTGATGTGCGGCCTTGTTGTTTCGTCCGGTTACGACTGGCGTCTATATAACAAGCCTGAAAAGCGCGATCCGAAGCATGAGGGCAGGACAGAAACGCCTAAATAAATAGAAGCAAGCAAGCACGCGTGGCGAACACTAATGAATTATAAGTCCCGTTTCTAGCATTTCACTCATAAAGGCGAGAGAGAATAAAGCCAAAGACAGCCAAAAAAAGGTTACCGCGCAAAACGAAAAAAATTAGAGACAGGATGCCCACTGTCAGAATCGAACTGACGATCTTATCATACACTAGCAAATACTAGTGATACGCTTTACCACTAAGCCAAGCGGGCTACACTTGCTCCACACCTTGACGGGTACTATAGTGGGCTCCCTGTGCTCACCAGATCCATTGACACTCGTCACCACCAAAGTCATGGGTCGTTGATTCGGGTCCTCTCTACGCTGCCTTGAATTGGCGTTCTTCTTAATAGCTTTATTTATTCCTCTCGCCCGGCAGGGCTCCCGCGGGTTCGTGTTGAATACCAGAAGCAGTCTTAATACAAGCTCATCGACCTAGCTCAATGTTCACAGGTGGCGGCCTTTCACGCACTGCCGAGGTCCCCAGCGCAGGACGATGCATCCTTCGGTGGGAATCGCTTCCCCGGCTGCCATCCCCGCCCGGGCCCGGCTGCTATCTTCGAGTTCCTCGTATAGCGGGCTATGGTCGGCAGCGACAGGTAGCAGCCGTGCTCCTGTCAAAGTAGCAGCAGCGGCGGCGGCAGGCAGAACCACCACAGGAGGGGGCGGCAACAGGAGATCCCTGCACCTCGCGCCGCCCTTCCTCCTCGACGAGCCGTACATCCCGCGGTACGCGAGGCTGTCGTCGGTCGACGCGGCCAAGAAGCGGTCGCGGGCGCTGGCGCATCTGCGGCGGTGCAACTTGTGCCCTCGCCGCTGCGACGTCAACCGGTACGAGGCGCTGGGCATGTGCAACATCGGCGAGAAGGCCAAGGTCAACGTCATCGCGCCGCACTTTGGCGAAGAGCCGTGCATCCAGGGGCACAACGGGAGCGGCTCCGTCTTTTTCAGGTGGGTCTTTTTTCCGCGCAGAGGAGCAGCAATGTTCGAATACATTCCATCCATGGAAGAGAGGAGTCTTTAACGTGGGCTCGGTACAACAAAAACCCCGCACGCACATGTACACAGCATGTGCAACCTCCGCTGCACCTTCTGCCAAAACCACGACATCGCCCACGTCCCCAACGGCCAGGAATTGACGCCCGAGGAGCTGGCGGGCTGGTACGTCAAGCTGCAGGACGTGGGCGGCGTGCACAACATCAACCTGGTGACGCCCGAGCACGTCGTGCCGCAGGTGGCGCTGTCCATCCTGGCGGCGGCCGAATCGGGCCTGCTGCGGGTGCCCATCGTCTACAACACGTCGGCCTACGACTCGGCCGCGTCGCTCGAGCTGCTCGACGGCCTCGTCGACGTCTACCTGCCCGACTTTAAGCTCTGGTCCCCCGAGTCCTCGCGCCGCCTGCTCAAGGCCCGCGACTACCCGGAGACGGCGCGCGCCAGCATCGCCGAGATGCACCGCCAGGTCGGAGACCTCTGCTTCACCCCGGACGGCATCGCCCGCTCGGGGCTGCTGGTCCGCCACCTCGTCATGCCCGGGCTCGAGGCCGAGTCGGCCGAGATCGTGCGCTGGATCGCGGACGAGGTGTCCAAGGACACGTTCGTCAACATCATGGACCAGTACAGGCCGGCCGCCAACGTTGGAAAGACCAAGCGGAGGAGGCCCCCGCCTCCTGCCGCCCCTCTGCCGTCCGCAACCGAGGGCGCAGGAGACGGCGAGCCAGAGTCGGGGGAGGTGCGGTATGCTGACATCAACCGGGCCATTACCCAAGACGAGCTGTCGTCTGTGAGAAAGGCGGCCGAGGCCGCGGGCTTGTGGCGGTTCTGCGATCCTCCCCGCCACGGCGGCTTTCATCTGTAAAGAGACGTCCATGTCACCGAGCCGGGGCATCACCGCCTTGCTCGAGGAGTTAGTAGACTTGACCGTACGAGACGCCTTCCTCTTCTGCAAAGTAGGAGGTGGCTGTTTATGGTTATCCATGATCTAAGTCCTTTTCTTATTCACGGCCCATATTTCTGTTTTCTCAAGTTCAGGCCGTTGTCCCCTTGAGCCCCCTTTTCCCAGAGAAAGATAAAATAGGCATTTGAGAAAATCGTAGTGTCTGCTTGACCGTTCCCAACCATGCGATATTCAAGCCTCAGGATTCGACTTCTCCGCAGGTATCGCAGTAGCGGCGGTTGCCTCGTCCAGATCCATCTTTTCGGACGCCTCGGCGGCTTCCGCCTTCGCCGTCTCATCGGCTGCCGCTGTGTCGAGCCTCGCACCTCCTTCCTCCCGGTCGACATCCCCAGATTCGGCGTGGACCTCGGCCTCGCCGGCCTCCGTCTTCTCAGCCTTGGTGTCCTTGTCGAGACCCTTGTTGAGCAGCACCGACGTCTCGTTGAAGATGCGGAGCAGCATTGCTGCACGGTCCTCTTTGGGCAGCATGAGGTTAAGCGAGTGGAAGCTCTTCCACAGCGGCAGCGCCATACGCTCCATGTCCTCATCTCCCGGGCCCGGCTCGACTCTGAGGACGCAGCAGCCGAGGCCGATGTCCATGGCCGGCTTGCCAACCTCTCCGAGCGTCTTCCAGCCGTCGTCGGCTAGCTTGGGGAACATTTCAACCAGTAGTTTCCGCAGCGTCTCCTTCGAGTGTAAGTAAAGCACCCGCTCGGGACCCACGTAGCCCTGGAGGATCGGCATTCCTTCTGACTGGATGCGCCACCCGCACACCTCGGCCGACGGCGCGTCCTGCTTCATGAACATCTTGACGCCGCCGTGGACGAACCTGACGCCGCGACCCTCGTTCTGCACTAGGATGTCCCTCACAAGCGCGCTTGTGTAGTAGATGGCCTTCGCCGGTTCACCCATCGCGTTGCGTACCATAAACCTGTCGATGGGGAAGCGCTGCGAGAGGTTGTAGAACTTCTGGACGAGCTGGATGACGGCATGGTCAGTTGGCAGGTACTTGAACGGTTCCTCATAAGGGCCGTCTCGTTTCTTTTTGGACTCCTGCGGCCCATCAGCCGAGGTCTGTTCCTCCTTGGTGGCTGGTTGCTCGTCCTCCGTCTGTGGCTTTTCCTCCTTTCCCTGCGGCTGCGCCGCCGGCTCTTCCTTGCCGCTGCCACCCATATCGACGTCTGCTGACTGCGCAGGGACATTGGCAGGCGCCGGCTGTGCCCCGCTCTCCGACTTTGTCTTCTTAACCGTCGCCTGTTCTTCGGATTCCGCCTCTTCCCTCTCGCGCTTGACCCCCTGCGCATCGTCGCCGTTCTTGGGCGCGGATTTCGTCTCGTCTTTGACGGCGGCCACGGCGCCGTTTTTGGCGAGTTCCGCTTCGGTCTTGGCCTTGAATTCTGCCTTCTTCTGGAGGACGACAATGAAGAAGCCGCCAGTATCCTGCAGGTGAGGATATATCCTTGTGCAGCGCTCGAGCGGGATCTGGGGCGCGTCGGAACCTGTCATGGGGAACATTGAACGCGAAAGCCTCCCCGGCGCAGTGCGGCTGTCCCGTGCATCGCCGTGATGCTCCTCAACCTCCTCCCAGCTGTTCCAGACGCGGCTTGCCTTGTCCATGACCTTCCAGGTCTTGAGGCCGGGTCGCCTCTTCAGGCCGGGAAGGGACTCGCTGCTGTCGATGATGTCAATCGTCTCGAGCCCGCCACAACGCTCAATAGCGGCGGCGATGACGGCCTCATTCTCAACAGGGTTCATGCTGCAAGTAGAGTAGACGACCTTGCCGCCGACTTTGAGCATCTGGAGCGCTCGGACGAGAATACGCGTCTGGGTCAAGTGGAGCCCCAGAGCACTGCCTGGCTGCCATTCCCTCCAAAGGTTCACGTTTTTCCTCAGAGTGCCGTCGCCCGAGCATGGAACATCGGCAAGAATGCGGTCGAACTTGAGGTAATTGCCCTTCTTCGGATCATCGGACGGCAGGCGGAGCGAGGGGTAGAGGGTGGCGTCGTGGTTGGTGACGAGCAGGTTCGGAGAGGAGAGCCTCTTGAGCTGGTGGACAAGCATGTGGCATCGCTTGTACTCGGCGTCGTTGGCGATCAGCAGGCCCGTCGCGCGGCCGTCGTCGCCAGCGTCGGTTTCCAAATCCACTTCCTCCTGGCCGTCGGGGGTGGCAACCTCCCGGCCGTCCTCCTTGGCGTGCTTTTTCATGAAGGCCTTCATCCTGCCCTCCTCCCCGACGTGGAGCATTTCGAGCAGCTGGGCGGCCTTGCTTCCCGGAGCGGCGCACATGTCGAGGACGGCCATGCCGGGCTTCACGTCCAGGAGCAGGGGCGGGATCATGCTGACGACCTCTTGCCTGCTGATGTTGCCGACGCTCGTCTCGGAGACGAGGAACTTCTGGAACTTTGCAAAGGGAGGAAATTTGCGGACGACGTTCTTGGGTGTGGTCATCCACCAGGCCAGCAGGTCCGGGAACCAGTCGACGGGCTTGGGCGGGTCGACAGGCTGGCCGTCGTGGTGGGTGATCTCGGTGATCTCGGGGATGTACCGCGTGTGCATGAGCTTCATGACTTCGGAGGCATGGCCCTTGGAGCCGCAGAAGCGGAAGCTGTTGGGGAGCTCTCGGCGGTAGGCGGTCCAGAACTCCTCCTTCTCCTCGTCGGAGAAGGACAGGAGCGCATCGTAGAACCTCTGGAGCTTCTCGTTCTCCTTGGCGATGGAAGGATACGAGTTGTAGCGGTTGTTGGTGGCCGTGTCGGCGCGGCGCTTGCCGTCAAAGTGGCCGCCATTACCGCCGCCTCTGCGGTTCTGCACCAAGCGTCGGTTGGTTTCGTCAGTGACGGCCCCTCGAGATCACGCAGGGCTTCACTGAATCTCTTGAAGGGCGCCTTACATTGCCACGTTTGTTGCGACCCATGGCGCACAGCCCTTTTCACCAAGAGTGCAATTGGTGAAGCCTGACTGCGTTCGTCGCGGAGTTTGAAGGCGAGAAAGGAAACGCCGGGGAAAAAAAAAAAAAAAAAAAGCCGAGCTGTTCGATATTGAGCTTCGGATACCCCGCCCGCCCGCATATTCCGAGAAAGAGGGTCCTCCCGCCCCCACATTTGGCGCTACAGTGGGGCCACAAAAAAAACGCAAATTTCCTCCAGAGGCCCCTGGCCTCCGGGCACCCCCTACTTCAAAAGAACCGCATTTGATCAAAAATGAAGCTATTCGCATGCCGTTGATTGCAGTAGATTCCAAATTGGCCGGAGTATCTAGGTCAAAGTATTTAATACTTGGTGTACCAACCCCTGGCCTGCAGGAGGGCCTTAATCCTGCAGGGCATAAAATCGATTAAATCATTAACTAGCTTTTTCGGCATAAAATCCCATACCTTCTTTGCCTTTTTAATAAAAATAGGAATGCTTTGGTCGTTATTCGGAAGCTTTTTTAAGTTAGGGAACCTTTCATTTAGCTGATCTTTTAGCTAATGCCATGCATTTTTAATGGGGTTTATGTTTGGAAAGTAAGGTGGTTAAAAGATAACCTCCACCTTTTCCCCTTTAAAATATCGGCTTGTTATACGGGCCGTATATATAGGGGCGTTATTATGTATAAAAAGGGTATCGGAATTAAAAAGGGTAGGTAAATAATTTTCCAATAGGGCCACGTAAAGCCGGGCAGTAAAGCCCTTTTTACGTGAATCGGGGTCCCCATTAAAAAGCACGAGATTGGATTTTAAATTATACCGAATTGTTACGACCAGCCACAGGGCCGGCAGGAAGGGACAGAAGGGCGGGGTGCGAAAGCCCCGCATTACGCCTCATACCCCGCTGCTGGGTGGCTGGGAAGGCGGGCACACGGTCCAAGCGATCGGTAAGATATGTCGGACTTAAACATATCACCACGATCACTATCGATATGGCTAATCGCAATAATCAAGACATATCACAATGATTAAACCGATCGTTAACCGATCATGCGCCCGACGCCGGTATATAAAAAGGCCTGGCCTCCTGGTTAAAATAGCTTTAACTGGTGCTTGGCATTAATTAACCTAAATTAATTCCAAAATATCCTTTTAAGCAAGCAATTAAAATTATTATTTTATTAAACCCCTTTTAAATCACGTGCAAAGCAACCTTGCTACCAGCACTGCTTCGCTACCACCTTTAAATGCCTTACCCTAAAAGCAAAAGGCCTATTTGCAACATTTTAATTAATCCTGTTCAGTATTTACCGAAAATAAAGGAGCAATAACGATATCCTTAACGAAAAAACCGGAAACGAAGGAGGCGGCTTCGGAAAAAAAAGCGCCCCCTGTCCTTTACAAATACAAGGGTATCAACTATAACCTTAACAACTTAAAGCAAGCAACTTTTGCGCTCGGAACCATGGCCGTTAATTTAAAAATTATTAACCACCAGCTTTAAAACATGCAGTTAACCTTTAAGGAAGTATCGCAAAATTTTAAAAAATTAACCCAGCAAATAAACGATTTACAGCTTTTAAAAAAAGTTGCGACCAAGGGCTTTAAAATGCCCTATCCGGCCCGGTTTAACAATAAAAACAGCAAACTTATCGAGCCATTTTTAACAAATTGCAAAGCTTATTTCGCCTTTTATGCTAAAAATTTTAATATTAATACGAAAAAGGTATTATTTATAACCACCCTTATAAAAGGTAAAATAAAGCAATAATTTTATTTAAAACTTAAAAACATGGTAAAAAAAAAGCCCAAGCCTTTAATAACACCCGCCGCGTATTTAACAGCTGGAAAAAGTTTAAAATAAATATCGGCAATATTTATAAATAAATAAACGAATAACGGGTGGCTATTAAAAACTTTAACAACTTAATTTAAAAAAGGTTATGCGCAGCTTTTATAGCAAATTATAAACGTATTACCTTGGTCCTTAACATAACCGAAAAAATTAAAATCCACACTTATTATACCAAGCTAAAGCCTAAGGTAAAAAACGAACTTGCTAAAATAAAATAGCCCCGAAATTAAACCCAGTATAAGGACCTGGCAATTAAAATTAGCAACCAATTTTAAAAATAACAGCTCGAAAAAGGACGGAATAAACCTAACAATCCGAAAAAAAGGAAATTTAATAAAAGGAACGAACCCAAAATTAAAAAAAAAAATCGCAGCGCGGGAGCCGCCCACCAGCAAAAGGAAAAAAAAAAATTTATTAAAGAAATGCCAAAAACGGGAAATGTTTCCGGTACGGCAAACCGGAACATATTAAAAAGAATTATCCCCAAAAAGATAAACAAGCAGCCGTGGCAGGCATTAAAGGCCCGGAAAAAGTACAAACCTTATGCCCCGGGGCCAGTTACAGCTGGACCAGCTGCTACAATAACGGGTGCTACGTTTATAAATCCGACAAGGAAAGGTTAAAATGGTATCCCCGACCTAAAAGGCGCCGCCAGCAAAACCGGATTATCGCTATAGCTAATACCCAGCACGATACGGGAAATAAACCAAATAACCCCGCCAGCATAACGTTAAAAAATAAAGCGGCCTGGTAACGGTACCAGGAAAAAAACCGCCAAAAACTAAAGGAACAAATAAAAATAATTATAATAACCGCCTTACGAAATAAACGGAAAAGCTTTATTTAATGCTTTACAAGCTTAACAGCCATGCAAGAAATAATAAACCCAGGTAAAATGCCGGGTACTTAAATAAAAAAACATAATAAAATTGGCAGCCTTAGCACTAAAACCCAAAAAAAAACGGAAAAGTTAAATTAGCAACCGCTCGGTTAAACCTATATAGCGCGGGCCATGGAAAAAAAAATACTAACGCCTTATTAATAAACGGCAAATAAGCTAAAAACCAACCATATCGCTTTTAACCCCCTAGTAGGAATTAAAAACTACATTTCCTCGAACAACCAAATATAAACCCGCGTAAAAATTAACCGGGCGTTTTAAAATATTACCCTTCCGAACGTAACGAATAAAGCCCTATTTAAAACCACCCCGGTTAATAATAATTAAAAAAAACCCTTTATCGTGGTATAACAACGAATAAAAGGTAATTTATAAAAGGAAAAGCCAAAAAAAAGCATATAACAATTATAATTTAAAAAGGCCTGAAACGGCCATTTAAAAAACCATGCCAGCTTGCAATTTAACAATTAAAAATACCAGTGATTATTTTAAACCGAGTGCTTTTAAACCAACTATGCGATCCATATAAACAAAAAGCTAAAAAATGACTTTTTTCCCGAAAAATAGGAAAAAAAACCACGGGTACAGCCCCGGCTGGCATTCCAGCTACTAAAATGAACGGTTAAAACGCAAAATCCGTCTTTTACAATATTCACTCCCGATTCCAAGCACCCGATAAAATGTATTACCGGCGCTATTACGTGGCACAAATGCAAATACGCCGAATGCAAGGTACATATGTACTTAAAAGCAAAAAATTAGCAATTTTAAAAGGAAGAAAAAGCTAAAACCAACCCAAAAAAAAATTTAAAAAACCATCCGCCATTTAACCAAAAAATTAAAAGATCCATCCGTTACTAGGGCATAAAAAGGATAATAATTAAATAAAACCCTAGCCGCAACGATTAAAAATCCCGATAAACAGTTAATTATTTGGGTATAATAAAAAAAATATAAATTAAAAGTTATAATCGATTATAAAGCTTAAAAAAACTTTATTATATCATAAACAGCAGCGAAATATAAAATACTTATATAAATAAAAGCCAAGCCATATAAGTTAAAAACCGTGAAAAAACGATTAATTAAATATAATAAAAGCAACGTTAAATTTAAAACCAATCATTTTAAATTGCAATTGTATCAATAAAAATTCGATATTAATTTAAATATAACGGCTTTAAAAGGGATAAATATAATTTTAAAACTCCCCTGGTTTAAAAAACATAACCCACGGATAAATTAAACCATTGGCCAAATCCATTAAAAGGCATTATCGGAATTTATAAAAGCTTAACAGCCACGAGCCCCAAACCATAAAAATTAAGCAAAAAAAAAAACGGCCGTAACGGCGGTAAAACATAGCAATTAACCCTTGCGAAAAACATAAAAAAAAACGCAACTATCCACAAGCGACATTTTTTCGGATAAAATTTAAAAACTAGCGGAAAAAATAGCAAACGTACCCCAAAAATACCACCAGTACTGGAAATTGTTCCAGCGAAATCTGGAATCGGTACTTCCGGAATACGAACCGTTTAATCATGCTATTAAATTTAAAAAAAAGGCAAACCTTAATTATTAAAAACTGTACCCCTTAAACTTTAAAAGATAGCAACTGCTAAAAAAAGTAATAAAAAAAAACTTAAAAAAAGGACTTATTAAACCTTTAAATTTACCAATTAAATACGCAATCCTGTTCGTACTAAAAAAGGACGAAAAGGAAAAGATATGCATTAATTACCAACCGTTTAATAAAATAACAATTAAAAACCGGTATCCCTTACCGTTAATTAAAAAGCTACAAAATAAGCTCACAAGGGCCAAATATTTCACGGCCCTGGATTTATAAAAGGTTTACGACCTAATACGAATTAAAAAAGGATATAAATAAATAACGGCTTTTCAAATAAAAATAGGCACGTTTAAATCCCTTGTTATAATTTTTAAATTAACCAACGCCCCAGCCACATTTTAAAAAGCTATTAACCATTAATTATGCAAATATTTAAATTTTTTTATCCTGGCATATTTAAACGATTTGCTAATTTTTTTAAAAACCTTAAAAAAATACCGGCGGCATGTACCTAAAATATTGCAAAAATTACAAAAGGCGCATTTATTAATTAATGCAAAAAAATGTACCTGGCACATATAATATATGGTATTTTTAAAATATAAAATTATCCTAAAAAAATTAAAATGGAATGAAAAAAAATTTAAGCAATTTTAAACTGGCTAACACCTATAACGGTGAAAAAAATCCGGGGCTTTCTTAAATTTATAAACTTTTACCAACGATTTATTTAAAATTTTAACAAAAAAGCCATCCCATTTACGAACCTTATTAAAAATAACATTTAGTTTTATTAAAAGGATAAAAAATAAAAAGCTTTTAACACCTTACAATAAACGGTTTTAAAAAAACCTGTGCTAGCAATGCCAAACCCGGATAAACCTTTTAAAATTAAAACTAACGTATCGAATTACGCCATAAAAGCACAGCTTAATTAATAAAACGAGCTAAAAAAGCTTTATCCTTATGCATTTTTTTTATAAAAATTAAACAAATTAAAGCTAAATTACCAAATTTATAATAAAAAGCTTTTAATTATAATAAAAGCTTTAAAAAAATAACGCCACCATTTGCTAAAAGCCAACCACTAGGTTATAATTCAAACGGATTATAAAAATTTAATAAGTTTTACAATTAGCAAAAAACTAAACAAACGGCAAATCCGCTAAAACGAAACGCTTTAAAACTTTAATATTAAAATTAAATATTACAAAAAGTCGAAAAACGGTCGAGCAAATGCGCTTAACCAACAACTTAACCATAAGGCCATAGCATTAAAAACCACGCAAATAATTTTAATTTAAAGGCCAAACGGGTTATTAATCCCGGCCCAGCAATTTATTGCAATAATTACATAATTTTAAAAAGCATGGGACCTTAAAAAAATCCTATATTTTTATAACTTACCAGCCTATAGATACTAAAAAGTTATTAAAACATGGAAAAAATTCCGGCAGCACCACGGGTTTACGGGAACCCGAGCAAAAGTTTACAGCGCCATTAAAAATTGCAAAAGCTGTGCTAAAAACAAAGCCAACAGGTATAAATTTTATAAAACGTTTTAACCTTTACCAACGCCAAGCAAGGCATGGTAAAAAGTTATAATAAATTTTATAATAAAATTATTTAAATTTAAAAATTTAGCATTAAAAGCTATGTATAACAACATTCTGGTAATGGTTAACAGGCTTACCAAAATAACCCTATTCTTATTATATAAAAAAAGCAGCACCGTTAAAAATTTAACGCACGTTTTTTTTCGGCATATTATTGCAAAGCATGGCATGCCGGAATAATTAATTACAAACAAAAACAAGCTATTTACCAGTAAATTTTAAAAAACGTTAATTAACCAATTAAAAACGAAACACGCATTATTTATAACTTACCACCCATAAATAAACAAATAAATAAAACGAATAAACCAAACCATAAAACAGTACCTGCGTTATTATATTAATTATAAATAAATTAACTGGGTACAATAGCTTTTAATGGCACAATTTGCATATAATAGTTCGGAACATAAAGTTACGGGAGTTGCACCGTTTTACGCTAATTATAAATTGATACCCACCATGTATAAAAAGCTTAAAGCAGCCAAACAAGCCCCAGCAGCAAAGCTGCACGTAAAAAAGCTAATTTAATTATATAAACACCTTTAAAACGAGCTGGAAAAAGCCTGCCACCAGATAACGAAACAAGCTAATAAATGAAAAATTAAAAAACCAACCTTTAAAAAAAGGAATAACGTGTATCTTTCACGTAAAAACATGCGAATAAAACGATTAAATAATAAATTAAATCATAAAAACCTCGGTTCGTTTAAAATTAAAAAGGTAATTTTACCGGTAAATTACAAGTTACGCTTACCCCCAACCATAAAAATCCATTTAATTTTTCACGTTTCCCTGCTAAAACCGGCCCCGGTTAAATTTAAAAGTATGGAATTAATAAAAATTAACCCAAACTAAAAGTGAAAAGTTAAAAAAATCCTTAATAACCGTAAACATTACGGCAAATAATAATATTTAATTAAATGGGCAAAGTACGGCAACGAAAGCATTTTATAAAAACCAATAATAAACCTTGGGAATTGCCAGGAACTTTTGCAGGAATATCGATAAAAAAAGCTGCAAAAACGGTTAACGGCGGTATCGAGAAAAATCATCCGCTCCCGAAACCCCGCAGGAATTTAAAAAAAAATAATTAAAACATCTTTAAAATCGAACCAAAAACCGCTTGCATAAAGGCAAGCACGCTACCATTGCGCCAGGCGTTCCAAAAAAATTATAAAAAAAAAAATTACCAACCCGATTAAAAAAAGGCGAACGCGTTTACGTCACCCCAGCCCGGTATCAAGGAAAACCAATCGGGGTTTGCCAGGGGCTCAATTAAAGCAAAAAACGCCACGGCACCTTATCCGGCCTCCTTCTGCTTAACCCGTTCCAGCTCCTTAACGCTGTTAATTCCCCGATAAACGGCACGCATTATCCGCTTAAACCAAAGGTCCTTTTAAACGCGCAACCGCTAAACACGGTCGCTTTCGGCACGCATTAATTCCTTGGCATTTCGTTAAAACCGCTCGGCAGCGATCAGCTCCGCGTTTAATTTAAAGTGCTGCTTGGCAATTTTCCGTAATTGCTTAACAAAAACCCTTAAAACGTCGCAACGCAACCAACCCAAGTAAACACACTCGGCATAACAAAAAAAGTTTTTTAAAAAACACTTGGCAAAAGGAAAAACCTGCAACCTTGCAAGCAAAACAGGACGGCATTTTAAAAAAAGCTTAAAAAATAACAAATAAAAAAGCGCTCCAACGAATTAATAAACGCGCGTTAAAAACCTTGCATTTTTGCACCCGTCCGGACATGGTTACGCAGTAAAGGATAAAATAAAGCACTTATTAGAAAAATAAAACAAATTCGGCCAAAAGGATTTGGCTTAAAAAAAAAAAACCTAATGTTACAACCAGCCACAAAGCCGGCAGGAAAAAACAGGAAAGCGGAATGCAAAAGCCCCGCATTACGCCTTATACCCCGCTGCTAGGTGACTGGGAAAGCGGGCACACGGTTCAAGCAATCGGTAAAATATATCGAACTTAAACATATTACCATAATCATTATCGATATAATTGATCGCAATGATCAGGACATATCACAGTAATTAAACCGATCGTTAACCGATCATGCGCCCGACGCCGGTATATAAGGAGGCCTGGCCTCCTGGTTAAAATAGCCTTGACTGGTGCTCGGCATTAGTCAACCTAAGTTAGTTCCAAAGCATCCCCTTGGGCAAGCAATCAAGACTACTGTTCTACTAGACCCCTTTTAAATCACGTGCAAGGCAACCTTGCTACCAGCACTGCTCCGTTACCGCCTTTAGGTGCCTTACCCTAGGAGCAGAAGGCCTGTTTGCAACACGAATTCCGCTTTAAAACATTTTTTTAATCCCGAAACGTAAAGTGCGTCCCTGGACGTATTTTTTATTTATTGGTCGGTTTTTTGTTATATTTATTAGTAAAGCTATTTACAATTAGGGGTAAAGGGGTATTTTTACCTTTAAGGCGCCATACTTACAGCCTTCGCCCGCTTTTCCCACGCTCGATAATGCTTTTATTTATAAAAAGAACTGTTTTTAATAAGGGAGTAACTTTTTGCGTATTTTTTAAGCCTAACGGTATCGTTATGCGGCCGTTTTTTTGTTTAAGAGAGGCCTTGTTGTCGAGAGGTGGTATTTTATGCCCCATTTAACCAGGTACCTCGTTATAGTAATCGCAAAAACGGAAGGATAGCAATTCCGGCGGATTTGTGCAATTTAAACGAAAGGGTCGGCGGCAACGAGCCTTAATATAGCCCGTTTATCCTTATTAAAAAGGGCGGGGGGTCGTTTTCGGCCGGGCCTTGATACCTCCCAATTTTGGAGATTAAACCTCCAAGCAACGCCATAAACATGGACTGGATTAACGCCCTTTGCAGACGCAATCTTTTTAGCTTTTTGGCCCAATTGATATCGGGTTTAAATACGGTTTTTCCAGCGAGGAGTCGAATGTATTCCTTTCGGTTTGTGAGCTATGCGTTGTGTTTTTACAGGCATTTTTGTGTAGGGGGTGCTTTTGTTGTTGTTTGGGAATTGAATTGAATTGAGTGGGGTGGAGAAAAATTTGCGTTATTTTTGTGGATTTATTGTAGCTACTGGCTGGGGTACAATTGCGCTCCATGATACTTGACAACCACGCATAGTACAATTCGACGTCGGCAAGACCCTCAGCCATCCGGCGGATATGGCCTCATTCATCCAACAGACCGACAGTCCAGTGAAGGATACGGTCGACACCATGGCCGTTTATGGCGCTTACAGGGATCGCCGCACAGTCCTTGATCCATGCGCCCTCGATGCCGCTTGGATGGTCCACGTCGCCTCGGGTGATGCCGGCGAGGTAGTCTCTCAGCTCCTCAAAGTTCTGCTGCGTGGACGGCAGATCCGCCTTGGTCGCCACCACGAACCAGGGCTTCGCAGCAATGTGCAGCCCTGAGACGCTTTCGGGGGCCGGCGGGTAGTCGGCCGACACCATGCCGCCCCCGCGCCCCATATGGCGGAAGTAGGTCGTGCCCGCTCCGGCATCCTCCCACTCGATACGTGCGTCACGCTCGCGGTCCCGCTCCTCCTCCTCTCGCATCTGTGCGTACTGCCCGACTTCGTTCCACAGAGCCCCCAGGGCCTTGACGGCGTTGCCAGCTCCCAGATCGATCACGAACGCCAGGACGCCTGCGCGCTCGACGTGGCGCAGGAAGGCTATACCTAATCCCTTATTGAGGTGTGCCCCCTCGATCAGGCCAGGGATGTCAGCCACCGTGAACCGAGTGCGGGGCACAACCTCGGTATCGTCCGGGTCCGCAACCCCGAATTGCACGTCTTCGTCGCTAACAGGGACCCGGCGGGTGCTCCGGACCAGCGGCCTCCCCTTGTTGTCGTCCAACACCACGGTCCCGATGTTTGGCTGCAGGGTTGTGAAGGCCCACGACCCGACGCGCGCCCTGCTATTAGACATGGCGCGTAGAAGCGTGCTCTTGCCGGCGTTGGGGAGTCCCACCAGGCCGACATCGGCCAGAAGCCTGAGCTCCAGCTCTACCCTCAAGGATATGGGCCGTTCGCCCTTGGTGGCGAACAGCGGCCGCGGAGTTTCCCTCGTCACGAAATGGGGGTTTCCCAGGCCGCCAATGCCGCCAGCGGCAAGGAGGATGGGACGCGGCGTTGGGCGAGACAGATCCAAGCTAATCGGTGCAGCAGGCTGGGCATACATCCTCGCCCTCTTGGGCAGCCGGGGCAGCTCCAGGTTGGCGGCCTCTGTGGCCGAGATGCCCGGGTATAATAGCCACTTGTGTCTTAAAGGGTCCTCGTCAAGATCGAGGTCTGCGCCCCCGAGGGAATCTGTGATTGCTTTTTGCGCAGACTTCCTACGACGATAGAAGGCCCGAGCCACCTCCCACTCCTCGGCTTCCGGGTCGTGGCGTTGAATCTCTCTCAGGACGGTGCCGACGGGAACCGAAATCACTACGTCATCCCCTCTCTGACCCGTCTTGGAGCTACCCTGGCCGTTCTTGCCGGCGCCGGCGCGGATGAAGCGTCTCCTAGAGAGCTTGTGCAGGGAGGTCTCGCCGTGGACGGCCTGGATGTAGACGTTTCCGCCATGACCACCGTCTCCGCCATTGGCAGGCCCCTCCTCTACGTAGGCTTCCCTGAGGAAGGATATGCAGCCGTGGCCACCTCCGCCAGCGTAGAGTGTCAACTTGGCATTGTCGGCGAAGTGTGGGGACGAATAGTCGTCAGGGTCGGGGTCGAGCCGAGTCGACACGTCATCGAGGGACGATGGCTCTGTGATGTGGCGTCGGATCTGGGTGATGGTATTGGACAGTCGCGGGGCCTGTGCAGAGCCGCCTCGGAACAAAAAGGGGTAGAGGAACGGCAGGGCGAGCTGCGACGAGCGCGGACACCGAGGGGGCATCGTGGCATCTGGCGTTGCTGCGGGACCTGAAAGAGAGAGAAAAAAAAAGGCCTCGGCCTGGTGAGTGTGGTCAATTGAACTTTTGGTGCGATAAGATAAGACCTAACGAGACCCCCCCAGTCACACCTCTCCCGGGAGCTGCACCCGACCCCACGCCTCAATTCCCCTCCGCCCAGACCGCCCCCTCGTTGGCGCCGTTTCAATTCCAAGGGTAAGGATTTTTGCTCCGAGTTCCTAGCTTCCATGAATCGCGTCTGACCCCGACATTTCCATCCCCAGATCCTCGTCCGGTCTCCAGAGAACCTGCCCGTCCCAGAGCCAAGCATCATCCAACCTGCAGACGAAGGCGCCGATCGAGGACAGCATTCAGTCACGGTCCCACGGCTGGACCAATTGAGCCGAGGTTCCACACGAGACACATCAAGCCGCTCTCGGATGGTCGAATCTGCGGAGGGGAGGGGCCAGGAAGGAGGGATTGGATTGCAGGCTTCGAACAAACAGGGCGGGCGGTCGGGTCGCCAGAGGCGGTTGTGATTTGGCGCAGCTGGCGTGGACTTGGCTCGCCTCGCGATGCATACCTCTGGTCGCGCGCTGCTCCCCCGCCTAGGCCAGGTACCACGAACGTCCGTCCCAGCCGGTTCGGAACAAGGGAACACATGCGAGGAGACAGACAGGCAGACAGACAGACATGGCCGGCGTGGGGAAAGCATGGAGGCGAACCAAAGACGCACAGGCACACACACGCAAGAGCCAGATATAGCAGTGCCGAGAGGTGCCACCGCTGCGCTCACTGCTCACTGCCTGCATTGTGGTGTTGTGTGCATGGTCGGGCATTCATGCACAAGGAGGTGGGAAAGGGGGGTGCGTCGTCCCACACCAAGTTGCGGTGTAAGTGGCTGGCACGGGCTCGCAGCAACTCCACGCCAGTCCTGCGGCCCAAATGGGGCTGCCGTGACCGCCGGCTGGTATCCATTGATCCTCGTTCGCTGTGAGTTGGGTCTGGCTGGTGCTCGGTCCTTGATTCTTGCTTTTTCCCTCACTGCCAGACTGGCCTGTGTGGTTGTTTGGCAAAATGCTGGTGGTGGTGGTGGTGGTGGTGGAGAGAGATGAAATTTCCTTTGCTCGCCTTCAACCTTTTCCGGTTGTGGTTGGTGCGACTGACTTACAGATGGACATCCCGGCTCCGGCCCCTCTCCGTCAGCCGTTCTCCGCCCTTTTTGTGCTTTTCGTATTTATTTATTTATTTTTTCTTTTTCCGTCTGCTTGCGCTCGTGCAGACGCAATCAAAAAATCCCATGGGTCAATGGAGAGGGGAAAAAAGGGCGGCTGACTTACATAACCCACCTTCCCTTGTTTTTTTTTCCGGCCACAGTTGGCGCTGTCTGATATGCACATGGTCACGCCGACTAGAGACCCGACGTCCCTCTAATCTTCCCACAATTCTCATTTGCTTCCTCCGTCTTTCGTTGGCACCACCACATCCTCACCTGCCTCCGCCTCGCACAGTAGACGCCTCTCAGCCTGCGTCGACTTGACTGTGCTGAGAGTTGTTCGTGCGGTCGCATCAGGAAGTACTAGCACTGAGACGGCACTTCTGCCCCGCGGACGGTGGTCGGCGCCAGCTCAAAGGGCACGGAGCGCTGGTGCCGGAGCCAGGCGGGCCAGGAAACAGAGTGAGGGACTGGTGGATACGCGGGCGATTGGGCTGCATGCCATCCAGGAGTCCGCATTCGAGCCACGACACCAGACCCCCCGGGCTAACGTGGTCAAGCTCGGCTCTGCTTGGTGCCACTGGGGAAAGGCTTCAATCCGCCTCTCCTACCCGAGCCCGCGCTCTTCCTCCCTCCTCCTTCCCCTCCTGCACTGCTGCGTCGCTCGCCATAGAGATCTCTCGCCCGCCGCTCTCGCCACCCCATTCTCTGCCGCCCTCTGCATCCGCACCCACCTCTCTCCCTGTCTGCCGACCTTAGCAGCACAGGTTCCCTTGCCTTGCGACCGCTGCCCGTTGCGTTGCTGCCCTGTCGTCCCCAGCTTCTTGGCCCGACCCCGTCCGGCCGCCGCCTCATTCCCTCCTCCCTCCTCCATCGCCCACCGGACACATCGCGCTCGCAGCTCGCGTCTGCTGCGTTCCTGTGTGCGGTCCCGCAGCTCAGAAACAACGTCGCAGAGCAAACAAACAACGCAGCAGCAGCAGCAGCACAGTGTCGTGTCGCTCGCCCCTCGCCAGAGCTGCTCCCTTGTCCCGCGCTCGCCAGCCGCTCATTGCGTCTGCGTCTTGCTCGTCAGTCTTGCTCGCCCACCCCAGGAAGGACCCTTTCCTGCTGGCTGCAGTCTGCCATTGAGAGGAGAGGTAAGTCGACTAGTCTCGCATCTTGCTTGCATCCCCCACTTCCTTGCCATATACTTCCATCTATCTATACCCTTGATGGTCCCCTCTCTCCCCTTTCTCTCCCTTCCCCCCTCAATCCCATCCCAAGATCACGTATATGCCTCCCGTCCGTGTATGCCACTCTCCTCCGTCGCCTCAACACTCGTTGCCGTGTGCTTCACCCTCCTGGCTGGTCCAGTTCCATTGGGTCATAGGGGGCTTGTCGCCTGGCCAATGCGTCGAGAACACGCTGTGTATCACGGCCACGCATCTCTGACCGGCCTTCTATATGACTTTCTGCTTCTGGCTTTCTGTTCTTGTCTTGTTTTGATACCCCGTCTTCTCTCTTGTCCGCCTCCGTCATCATTTTCATCACCACCTTCACCCTTGTGTCCACTGCCGCCGTCGATTCCGCCGCTAAGCCATGTATACCAGAGATCACAGGGATTTCCGGGACGTCAAGCTTCGGAAATCTGTAGTCAGGATGGACCCGGATTGCGCCATATGCCGGTCTCCGGCAACACTGCGTTGCGACTGTGAGGCCAAGGGGCTTGATCAAGCGGTGAGGCAGGCCGAGCAGAGGATGATGCAGTCTGTGTACAACGACATCAGGTTTGTCTCCCACCCCAGCTTCTGTTCTCCGCCCCTGCACCGGTCGCAGGTGTGCTTACAAAGTCTCCCTTGCCAGGACGTGGGTCCGCTCGCACGCCCAGGACTACATCCTCCAGTACTTCCACTACCAGACGGAGCGGCGCAAGGCGGCCCACTCGGCACATCTAGACCGCATCACCGCTCACTCGTACCACTACTACCACCAGCCACCTCACCCGAACGAGATCATGGCCGCACAAGCCACGCTGAAACGCGGCATCGACGACGACTGGCAAGCCTCGGTACAGCGCTACCCGGAGGTGCTCGAGTACTTTTACAGCCTGGTCGACTTGTCGCTGCCCGAGGACTCGGATCCAGCCGTCAAGGACCCTCCTCTGAGCGCCCTGTCGGGCCAGCGCAAGGCCGGCCGGAGGGGCGGCGGCCCCTCCCCCACCGTGGCCAGCGGAAGCGTGGCCCCTCATGAGCAACTACCGGCGAGGAGAACACCGCCGCCTCTGGAGCCGACGTACGAGAGGAGAACACCAGGCCTACGCAGGCAGTCCAGAGGCGCCTTTGTGCCACCGCCGCCGCCGCCGCCGGCATATCCACCCGCACCGCAATCCCTATACCACCCCGGCCACCCTGGCCACCCTGGCCATCCGGGCGCTGCCGGCGGGTATGCCTAAGCCGATTGATTCTCGACTCATCACTCTACGTATTGTTCGACATGCTCACTTCTCCTCTATTGTCCCCCACCAGCACGTTTTCTGTCGCGGTATTGATTCAGCATGGAGCCCGACGACGCGCAAGGCGACCCAGCAATCACTGAAGCAGGCACAAAGAGAAAAAAAAGCAAGAAAAAAAAAACACCCCCGACACACCAAAACTCCTCCGTGTCTCCGTCTTCCCCGTGTTGATATGACGAGATGCCACGAGACTCACGCCATGACGAAATTCACGCAAGAGAGCAAGCGTCTACTTTGCATGACCTTTCACCACATGTCTTGCATAGCGGGCGGGAACACATGCCATCTTATTCTAGATTCTGCGCGTCCCTATTTATCTCTTTGATATCCTCCCGCCGCTGCGTAACTCTTTGATCGTTTCATTTTTTTTTCTTCTTTTCTTTCTTGACTGTTGCCCTTTTTTTTTCTGTTTCTTGGATATCTTCTTTACGTTTATCTCTTCATTGGCGGACCCTTTTTTCTAGCCCTCTCGGATTGGACTGGACGGGTGAGGCGTCATGTTATTTTGAGTCTCTCGCAATCATTCAATCCCTCGCTCCCATCCTTCCATCACATTACTGTCCAATCTTGTTTCTCGCCGCGCGATGAAAGGCAAAGTGATGGTGGATACTTGAGATGGAGAGCCAGATGGAATAATCGACTCACCCTTTTTCTTCTCTTCTTTTTTTTCTCTCTTTTCTTTGGTCTCTTATGATACTGTGTCACTCTGTGTATTCCGTTTTCTTGTTGATATCCCCGTTGGCCGTCGCTATACCCCGAAGGCGTACTAGGGCGGACTTGATTCACGACCTCCTCAATTTATGAGAGGTGAAAAAAAAAGATTGGACTGTCGGTGCGGCGGCGTGCCTTGCAGGAGGATGTGGGCGAGTGCGCCGCTTCTATTTACGTTGAGAGACAGACCTCGGTGCAGTGATTCTATCTAACGAGCAGACTACGCAAAATATTCAAGACATTTGCCGCCTGGCGGCTAGACCATAAATCTCACGCACAATGATCTTGCCGGTATCTTGCACTTGGTAAGGAAGAGAACCAACATCTTCACAGCTCGGAAGCCGTCGAGTTTTGAAAGTCCAAACAATTCCGAAGGTGTAGCATGGCAATCAAGCAAAAAAGGCCGCCGGCTTTCGCTATGGATGATGGTATATATATATGTGTGTGTTTTTCGAGGCCCAAAATGACGGTAGCTGCCTAAAAGAACAAAAAAATCGAGGAGTGTAAAAATCGCCATATATAACCCCACCGTCCCAGCCCTTCCCCCCAGAGCAAAGCGGGCTCCCCGTTATCAGCGCTTTTAGTCCCTGATGAATATGCAAATCGNTCTCGCTCTCTCTCTCTCTCTCTCTCTCTCTCTCTCTCTCTCTCTCTCTCTCTCTCTCTCTCTCTCTCTCTCTCTCTCTCTCTCTCTCTCCCTCTCTCTCTCCTTTTCCCTTTCCCCTCCGCCAGAGATGTTAGGCGGACGGTAAATACTGTGTCATTGGGACTTGAAATTGTCCTGGCGAGACGTGAGGCGTCGGCGGGCTTTACGCCTCGATCTCCTCGCCCTTATCCTCGATACTGGTGTCCTTCAGGTCAGAGGCGACATCAGCGACGGCCTTGTCATTGCCCTTGCCGTTTACGCCGTTGGAGCCGTCCTGCCCCGCGGCCTCCTCAGCCTCGATCTTCTCGATCTCCTTCTTGGCCTTGTCGATGTTCTGTTACGATTGTCAGTCTCAGTCTACCGCATTTCGAATCGCCAGGTCAGGACGGGATATTAGAAGACACTAACACGTTGGGTTTGAGCCGCCTGGTCGGATTTCCAGTGCTCCAATTTGGCCTTGGCCTTCTCGATAACGGTTGGAACGTCGGCGGCGCTCATGGGCGGGTCGATTCCCATAAAGACACAGTCATCCATGACCGAGGGGGGGCAGCGGAACTTGGAGGTGGCGGGGGCAGGGGCGTCCGAGCCAGCGGCCGCAGCACCGCCTTTCTTGCCCTTCTTGCCCTTCTTGACAGCGGGTGCGTAGTCCTCATCGCGGTCCTCCTTACGAACCAGGCGGGTTCCCTTCAGGGCCGAATCGTCAACCTTGCGGGTAGCCTGTGCGGTCATGCCGCTGGAAGCCAGGAGCGGCGCCTTCTCGACGACCTGATGCGAGGGGTCGAAGAAGTGAATCAGGCTGTTGGCGCGGCGGATCTCCTCGAGGTAGGCGGGGTCGCTGGCCTCGGCGAGCATCCTCTGGGCCCGCTCCTTCTTGGCCTCCTGAGCCCTCCGCGCGTCCTCGGCCTTCCTCCGTTCCCTGGCCTTCTGCTTGGCCTCCCACTCAAAGTTGGAGAAGGCCTTCTTCTGCGAGTAGTAGTCGTCCTTGATCTTGCGGATGGCGTCAAACTTCTCGCGCTGCTCGTTCTGCAGCCTTGTCCGCTCGTCACGCAGGCTCGACAGGCTCTTGTAGGCCTCGTCCTGCTCGGCCTTGATGGTGTCGATCTCGGCCTGGATCTTGTCGTATTCCTCGCTGAGCGCCTTCTGCTCCGGGTCCTCCATGGTGTCCTTGATGGCCTTGATCTTGGCGCGCAGGTCGTCGATCTCCTTCTGCTGGTTGTCGAACTGAACAAAGTTCTTGCGCTGCTTCCGGAGGCTGGAAGCCTCGGCAATGGCCTTCTTTTCGTCGACCAGCTTCATCATGCCGCCGTCGATCTGCTTCTCCAGCCGGGCGATTTCGCGGTCGACATCCTCGACGCTCTTAAAGCCGACTTTGCCACGCGCCGTCTTCTGCTCGGCGATGCGGCTCCTGAGCTGCTCGTCCAGGCGCTTGATCTGGTCCTGCTTGGAGGTACGTGCGTTCTTGCCGGCGCCCTGCTTCTGGCGGATCTCATTGGCCTGGGCGATCAGCTCCTGGCGGCGCTTCTGGGTCGGGTTCGGGGCGTCCTTGTTCTTGTTCGGCTGGGCGACGTCGATCTTGGCTTTGATGGCGTTCTGTCGAGGAAGAAGCAAGGAGGACGGTGAGCAGGCAAAGGTCGGCACACGGTGAGCCGCAGGCCATTGGCCCAGGGGCAGACGTCGGGTGGCTTCAGCTCACGTATTGGGCCATGACGGCAGCATGCTCCTTCTCGGCCTTGTCCAGAGCGGTCTTGTAGGCAGCCTCGTCAGGCTTCGTGGGCCTGACCGCGGGGGCGGCGGCAGGGGCGGCGGTTTCGGCCATGACTTGGAACTGCACGAATCGAAGTTCAGGGGGACGACAGGAAGCTAGGGATCCGTCCAGGTCTCGCAGGACCGGGCCAATTGCTCTGCTCCGACGACGGGAAAGTAAATTGAGCAGCAAGGCAGGTGTGAATTCGCCAAGCCCACTCGAAAGCCCTCTCTCTAAGAGACACGACTTAGTGACTTTTTTTTTCCTAGTGAACCCCTGCAATTGCTGCGCTGTCCCAAAACCCGCACGTGCACCCCACTGCCGGCGTCCGTCTAGGCCCACCCAGCCTAGGATTACCTAATGTCAGCAGAGGGACCCGACGAGCGGCCCTCGAAACCGAACAGGCTTCCAGGGCGGCCCACTTAATCGCAGCCTTTGAGCGACAGCGAAAGCGCGGGAAGACGGTCGAAAAAAAAAAGTCGATCGCGTCTCGAAGAACAGGCCGCTGAAAGCACCGCGCAACTCAACCCACGACAACGATCCTTACCGCCACACGATCGCGGCGATCATAATGGAGTCTACCGAGGCGAAGACCCGCGAGGCCCGCAGGCTATGGAGGGCGTGGCGGACATCTCACGAAATGCTCCAGGACCGAGTACGCGCACCAGCCTCGTCATCGCCATCCCCAGCCGACCGGTTTCCCTACCTTGGCGCGCGCTGTGGTTTGCATCGCGCCGGGCCGGAGAAGCGCGATGCATGAACCCGTGCACCTTGCGCGAGCTGTTGAGCTGGCCGTTGACAACAGTGGCGTTTTTCTAGGGCTACGAGCTGTCGCAGGAAGAGGTCAACATCTCGCTCGATCGCTTTCTCCACCAGTACACCGACGGCGCCGGCAATGTGGAGTAAGTCACATCCCAGGCCAGATTTGGACGGAAAGGGCGTACTCGGGGGACAAGCTGGCAGGATGCTCACCGCACCGCACGTCTGGGGACGCAGCGCCTCGAAACTGAAGTTCTCGGCCAACCCGTCCGAAGCCATGATCAAGAAGCACACGCCTCCGCCTACGGAGCAGAGGCCAGACCCGGCGCCCGAGTGCGGCACGGTCTGGGTCGAGTTCATGGGAGACTCGTCGGACAAGTCGCTGGGCATCCAGGCCATCCGCGGCTTCATCCAGTACACGGTCGAGCACAACTTCCACACGGGCATCATGATCACCAAGTCGCCCATCTCGTCCGGGTCGCGCAAGCTGATCGGCGCGTCGGCCAACTACGCGACGATCGAGGCGTTCATGCTCGAGGACATGCTCGTCAACATCACGCACCACGAGCTCGTGCCCAAGCACGTCCTGCTCAGCAAGATCGAGAAGGCGGCGCTGCTCGAGCGGTACAGGCTCAAGGAGACGCAGCTGCCGCGCATCCAGGTCAAGGATCCGGTGGCCCGCTACCTGGGCCTGAAGCGCGGCAACGTGGTCAAGATTATACGCAACAGTGAGACGGCCGGCCGGTATGCCAGCTACCGCCTGACGGTGTGATGCCCTGCCGTCCCGGCCCTCTTTGGTCTCGCCGTCGTATTTCGGAAGTGCAGGGGGTGTTTTTGCGTACCTGATTTCTTTTTTCGTTCTCTTTCGCATCATTTCGCATCTAGACTGGTTCAAAGTTTTTTTTTTTTGGGCAGTAGGCGTTGATTCGGGGGATGTTTGGCTTTATTATCTGCACCGGCGTTCGTCACCCAAAAGGAGGTAATGAATGTCGTCATGTCCTAGCTAGTTAGATTGAGATACCAAGTTTGCGTCGGTGCCGTTGACTGTGCGGCGTGTAATTCGGGAACTTGGCGGCCCCCTGGAGGTCTGGTGCTTGGTTTTAATTCTGTTTCCACTCACAAGCCCCTCGGGCCGAGCGGCGACCAGAATGTGCCCGAGCTGAGGCACGCTCTTGGGGCTTCCTTGTAATCAGCAATGTCAATTCTGTAGTATCCAAGATGGCAAATCGAGGGATGCTGATTCCATGGGTTGGGTTATTTTGGAGGTCACATTATTGACCGACCGAAGCCGGGGTCGTCCACACACACGGAGAAAAACGGTGCCGGTGTCCACGCCACAACCCGTCCGTCCGTCCGTTTCTGTCCTTCCGATTCGGGCAGGCGCGGGCACAGCCGTCCCGTCCCAGTCAGTCGTCGTCACCGTTTTCCGTTTTCCCAACAGACGGACCAGGGCTGGATAGGTGGATAAGATTTGTCCATCGCCGGGCCTCGCGCCCCACACCCTAAACCGTTGCGCTAGGTGGCCGATCGTGGTGGAAAGGTGTGTGTAAAAAAGAGCGTGACGGCGTCCCATCCAATTTTATCTCTGTCGGCGGCCTGAGAGGGGTAGGGAAGGGATCTTTAGACTTGTGATAGCCTCGGAGCCGAAATAGCGTGAGTCCGCGTAACGCATCATTCTACTAAATACGTAAATGCAGACAGACTTTCCACCCCTCGGGAACGACGGGGTATGGTGTCGTATAGATTCCACCACCACACTTGAGAACCCTGCAGGCGTTTTCCCCGGTTAGGAAATCCCACGGCGAGGGAGCCAGGGACCGGGGTGCCAAGCCACTCTAGGTAGTATGCATGCGTGTCATTCCGGCCGTCGGGTTCTCGATCACAGGGTTCTCGCCCTGCTTTCCTTGCCGCGTTTGGATGGCCACGAGTCGTTTCGCGGGTGAAGGGGAGGCGCTGCATGTACCGATGTACAAAGAGAGACCCAACGGGAAATAGATGTGTTTTGAAGCAAAGGTTGGTTTAACGAAATACATGCGCGTCTAGCACCACCTCGATCTTTAAACCTCCCATTAGACAGGGTGTTATGTGAGAGGGACGGAGCCAGGGTCAGCAACTGCCTCTGTGTATCAACCCTCAGGCTGGAATTGCCAAGCGGTCGAAGCCATCATGCTTCGCGAGACTACCTAACCTATACCTAGATACTTCCTTGTCTGGTAACAAGAAGACAAAGAGAGAGAGAGAGAGAGAGAAGAAAAAGGGGGTATATGATGAAAAACAAACAGGAAAAAAACGACAGCGTACCTGTGACACATGTAGACCAGTAACAACCAAGAAACCCGTCGACCACTCCCGTCAGCTCGTCATAGAGGGTAGGCACACGATGGGAAACAAAAGACGAGAAAAAAAAACGAATGCCTCCCCAGCGCTGTTGGTGGATGTGGTCCAGTTGGCCTCCCCGTTCCCCGTAGCCTCCGTCTCTAGTGCTACCATTCCCGTCACGCTAAAGCCCAAAACCAGCCAAGCCTCAAGAACAATATAAAGAAAACGCCGACGCCTTCCAACCCCCGTGTCGCCTCAGCTCTTTAAAGCCCGTCGCCCAACTGGGGCCCGAAAGGAAACCTAAAAGAAAGGCAAGTGATCGCGCGCCTGCTGCTGAAGGTGAAGAAAAAAAAGGGAACAAGTGGAAAAGAAATCATCATCTGGTCGTCAAAATTATACATGTCTCATGGCAGCATTAGAATCCAGGTGACTCGAGTCTCCGCTTCGTTTTGTGGTGTAGGTATATGTCCGTAGTAGAGCAAGGTTTTGAGAATCATTTGGGCGGGCCGAGAAGCCCACCCGCATCATTCAAAACGAGGCTCTCGCGCCTCGGAGAATCCGGGTACGACGACTCGAATCGGGGCTCCTGTGGGATCGGCTCGAGCTCGGTTCCGGACGACGCAGGCGGCGGTTGATTATGACCGGCCGGGCTCCTCGCCCTGGCTCGGCTGCTGGCGGTACCGCTCCCGCTGCGGCTGGGGCTGGGGCTGCTGTGGCTCCCGCCGAGTGACCCAAACAGAACCCCGAGGTCCTGGAGGAGCTGCGTCGATCCCCGGCGCGTGCCGGTCGCGCTCGCGTTCATGGCGTTTGCTGGTACCGATGCCGAGGCCGGTGGTGAGCCTGAGCCGCTCGCGACGAAGAAGCTGGCTCGCGGAGACAACAGCGGGTCGACGCCTGAAGTAATGCTGTCGCGGCGGGTGGCGACGGTCCTGTCGTCGTCGTCGTTTGGCAGCAGGCCGCCGACGTCGAAGAAGGAGACTTTGCGGGGGGTCGTCGTGGAGTTGCTGCGCGAGCTGTAGATGTCGCGTCCATTCACGAGCGACGAGTCGCTGCGGGTACCGCCGCTGAACCTCCGGCCGTCTATTGTCGGCGAAGACGATGGGAACTGCCATCCCTCCATGTCACCGACCGGCCGGACCAGCGGCGCCGGTTGGAAGAACGACCGGTTCCCGGGCCTTCCTGGCGACTCGGGGATATCTCGGAGGTCTGGCTGGACGCCTAGGCCCAGATCTCGCACCAGGTCCTCGTCGCTGCCCCAATGCCGCACCACGGTTGGGCGTCGTGATCGCGATTCGCTGGAGCGGCTAACCGAGTCCACGACGGAACCATACTTGAACCGCCTCTTCTTGGTACCTCGGTCCCGCACAAAAGTACCCAGCACGAGCGAGTTGGACGCGCCGGTAGCGAACAGGATTTCGATGGATGCCAGCAGGGACCGGGTCTGTTGCCGTCCGTTGGCGTTGAAGACCTGGGGCACGCGGTAGATGGTGGCGCCGACGACGGCCAAGCTGAGACAGAAGAGCGAGACGAGCTGGAACTTGCGCTTGGTCGGCATGGCGCTGCGCAGGATGAGTGGGATCGGGAAGAACACGAGGAGCAGGTCGGTGAGTACGTTGCAGATGGCCATTGTGAGCAGGTTCGCGTATCCTTGCCGGCACTGGCCTCCTGGATCAGGCAGCACCTGCCAGTAGTTGGTAAAGGGCCGGCACTCGGCCAGGTCGCTGATGACCACGGCCAGGAACGTCAGCCCCAGAAGACACCGGAGCATGATCAAGGCGACTCTGTAAGAGCGTGACCAGGAGACTCCGGTCAAGCGATTGAAGTACTCGAGGATGGCGGCCTTGTAGACCCATAATCTAAGACGAGACGACCAAAGAGAGTTAGCTCTAAATCCTCTCCGAGAAAACGCCTTCTGTAATACCAGCCGGCAGGAGGAAAGCAGAAGGGCCCACGTACGTTGCGGCATGGAATATCCGGCTCAGGAGCACCAAGCCACTGGCAATCTCCCTGTTCCGGATTTCCTGGGCCGTGAGACGAACGCCGGAGAAGTCGGCATTGTTGGTTCCGTAGACTAGCACAACATGGACGCATGCCATGCGAGCGAAGAGTGGGATGATGGCGATGGCTGCGATGCGATCTTCGGCGAACAGCGTCTCGCTCCGCACAAACCGGCCGGCCGTCCGGATGAGGATGAGGGTGGTGGAAAAGATGGTGATCCACCAGCAAACCAGCAGCGTCGGCTTGTCAAAGTGGGCGTCGCGAAACGAGGGTGGGCTGGAATATAGAGACATAGTATTCAGGACTGGCTCAAGGGTGTGCCGGACGCCGGGAAGACAGCAGTGGCCCTCCTCTCTCTCCTCTGGTGCCACGCCCGTCAACCCCAGCAGGAGGACGAGCGGGGGAGGTTGGGACGGCCGCAGTCGGCCACCGGCAGGCACGGGAAGTCACCTGGCGCGAGCGTGACCGATAGTCGTTGCCTCGGCCTCGGGTATTTCGGCCCTCGGGCCCCGGTTGGCCGGCGTAGAGGTCGTCGTATACCCAGGCGGCCTGGCTGGCGAGGGTCATGCGCTGCTACGATTTCGAAAACGAGAGCAGTACGTGCCCTGTGCTGAGGCCGTCGCGACGGAGAGTTGAGGTTCGGGATCGGGTACTTGCGCCGGTTGCGACAAGGCCGGCAGCCGGCGCGTGTACTTGGGCTGGTTCGGCGGGGTGCGGCGGCAATGGGTATAAGCTGACGGGTGGCAGCGTTCGGAGGAGCGCATTCTCGCGGCTCCTGAGCCAGATCAAGCAACTGTGGACAAGAGAACGTCGTCTACACAGCACTAGATGCAGGGTCTGGTTTGGAAGAGGGGAGGAGGTGGAGGGACTGGAGCTGGCACGAGCACGAGGAGGCGGCGAAACGGACAAGCCTGGTAATATGTCTCCGCCAGCTGCAAGCGAGTTCCTGGGGTCAGCGCGACAAGGGGGTGTGAAAGTGGGGTGGTGGTGTCGTGCCGTGGTGAGCAGGGGCCCGGTGGCCTGGTGGATTTGGATTGTGCGTGGTTCTTGGGGGTGAGCCAAGCCAAATCCCCAGGCGCACCAGGGTGTGTGTGTGTGTGTGTGTACATACGGGCGGGCGATATCGATGGTCGGGGTGGATGCGATGTGGACGAGTAGGAACGAACGCTGGCAGCCAGCCGCTGGGCGGTCGCCGTCGCTGTGCCAGATCCAGTTTCCCTTCACCCTCCTAGAGGCTACGAGCTGGGCGAGGGATCCGATGCTCCCTCATGGCCCAGCAGGGAAGGATGAACTGTGCATGCGGACATGGGCACACCGCAGCATTGCCCAACCCATTGGATGTGTGCGGCGGCTCGACGCACGTCGTAGGCAGGAATAAGCTAGGGCCTCACTCGTTTTGCAACCCCATGGGGTAGCATTAGTCCTTTGTGAGTGAATGGCGGTGCCGGGCTCTTTCCGAGGGGTCGCTGGCACTGTCGGGCAGTGAATGAGTGAGACAAAGGCCCGAGCAGCTCCACGACGTGGTCTAGCCTTGTGCACCCAGCAGCCCGGGGTCCCGCTTGGGGGCATGCACCGAAGAAACAGAGCTCGATCGGGGGCTGGCGTCGCCCGTCTGGCACAGCGATCCGTATAGATGGAGGGAGGTGTGGCTCCGAGAGGCGGAGTGTGCTCCTCCATCCTGGGGACCTAGCGGACCGCCAAGGCGAGCGCTGCCAAGCACCCACCCACCGGCCCAGCGTTCGCCTTGAGCGAGAGTCGATTGTGTGTCCCCTCTGGAGCACGGGCCGACTCCCACAGCAGACTGATATGGGAAAATTAGGCTCTCAGCGCGACCGTCAAAGCCGGCCAGGCTGTCTTGTAGGCTGGATGGGCAGCCGGTTGTGCAACCCGAAGCTGCACCACCCAACAGCGTGTCACGCCAAGGCCTCCCTCCACCAGTGGCATGCCCGGCCAGGAACTCGTCACCGCCGCGACACCGGCCAAGTGCTGGACGTCGGAACCGGGCTCGCAGCCCAGACCGCCGAGCCACACACCATAAGCGTTGGCATGCAGGCTGGGTGGCTGGCAGCTAGCCGCCGCCGCCGCCACCGCCAACAAAACGGCGACCGACCGGACAATTTGGCCGTTGACTAGCGTGATCCTCAGCCGTTTTTCGTTTCTTTCCCTGTTTCTTTTTCATCTCCTCCTTCTTCTACCTTTATTGCTCTTCGTCAGTTGCCGTAGATATGCGTGCTGCAGCAGCAGTAGCAGCAGCAGCAGCAGCAGCAGAGGCACCGCATTGATTGCTGTCAGCGCCGAGAGCCATGGCAACGGATCCATTGCACAATGTGCATCGACCAGCCAGCCCTTCTCGGAGCCAAACAAGAGATAAGCATGGGACCGAGGCCCCCTCTTTTTCAACGAGGACCAAATCTTGCCCCCTTTGTTCCTGTTAGCCGAGGGACCCCGGCCAGAGAGACTGGGGTGGAGGAGCGGCAGGGGGGTTTGAGAAGGAGGGGTGGCATCGTTTTCAGGGCAGGCAAGGGCAGGCGTTCCATCAAACGCCATCGAGCACGCGCTGCTCGTTCGCTCGTCCAATCATGTGCTACCGCAGCCGATGGATGTCTCCCCATATCGTATCCAGAGGAATGGGTCGCCGCTCCGAGAGCTGCGCTGCGTTGCGGTCGCAGAAAGGCGATGTGACTTTTGGTAAGGCAGCCATTGGAGCAGCGGAAAAATAGGGTGATGGCTCTTTGTGAGGAAAAGGGTCCACCGCCCAACTAGAAAGCAGGCGAGGCTTCTGGCGGCACCACATGTGAGGCAGCAACAAGGGGTCAGGGATGTGTTCAAACGTGCCTCATTTTGCGTCTTTTTTTTTTTTTTTTTTTGTTTTTTCGCGGGGCTGATTGCGATACGATGCGGAGGCGACTTGCAAGATTGGATCCTTGGCCCCACCTCATTGGGAACAAAACGCGCTATTTTCTTTTATTCCATGTATTTTCCATTCTGTCCTCGATTTTTGAATTTTCCTGCATTATGCCACCGTTTTGTCCCACTGCGTCGTTTTTTTTTTTTTTTTTCTTTTTTCCCAGTTCGTCGATCAAAGGAGACGTCATCCGAGGTTAATCATCTCTTCAGCCCACCAAGCCGGGATGGAAACGTCGCCACCGTCTCTGCATCGTATGTACGGTGCAGGCACAGCCTGACTTGCCACGTCGGCCAATTACGCAGATGGGATCCTAGATGCGCGTGACGTTCGCTGTGACTGGAAGGGGTTTGGGCCTTTTCCTCTGCGCCTGCGTCGGCCTGACGAGAAGGCGGTCAAGTCCTGGCCTCTATCGCGGAGGCCAGCTGATCCGGCCGCTGCGGACTTGGCCTCTCCGATGGGGTTTTGTGCTTCCCCGTTGCACGGCCTAGGCGAAAGATGGGCACTCGCCGCCCGGAGTTCTCCTGATGTCAATCCGGTGCTTCCCCGTTTCTGCATGTTGGACCTGCCAGCGGGAAACGGGAAGCCCAAGCGCGCACAGCAGACGGGCGGATAAGGTTGGGAGTGTGACACCCCCCACTTCCAGCTTATCTCGGAAGAGGCCCGAGTGCCTCATGGTCCAATGTTCAGTTGGACCAATTTGGCTCTTACGGCCGCTCGGCACCATTATCATGATTGCCAACCCGATGACGCCGCTGACACCAAGCACCCCTGCCGGCTTCTGCGATTATCCTGGACGGAGGAGCTCGGTGACAAGTGTCTGCATATGTATGTCAACTGTTGGTCCGCTTGGGGTTACCGTACCAGGCGAAAGTGGGTTGCATAGGATGGCGGTGGTGCTACCTCCCACGCCAGGCATGCCAACAGCGCAGCCAGATGACCAAAACTTGGCTTTGCCCGCATAGGATGGGTACCTGGTACTTAGCCTGGCGACCTGGACACGTGCCGGGTGAGTCTAATAAACCGCCCCGAAAGGAGGTTTGGCTTTCGCGAAATACCGCTTGGGAAAGCTATCATCTCTCGCCAACCGGGGCAGACTTCCGCATCGGTCGACCGAGCCCGAGCTCCTCTACTTTTGTCATCATCGTCACGGGCGCTACATACCCTCCCGTGCCGATGGAGGGAGGGGACACCTCCTCGAGTGGCACCCCACGCTGCGGCACGCACGTACCACCTCGCCACTTGGAGGCGTGGGGACGATATTCCGCATGTTGCATGCGTCCTGCAGCCCAGTCCAGCCGAGCCAGCACAGCAACCTCCCCGAGGCATGTAGTTCGCTGACCGCCTTGCCTAGCCTGGGCCATCCATATCCGTAGGTAAAAGAGGGAAGAGGCAACCAAAGGCAGCTTCCTATAGCCGAAATTTCCAGGCTCACACGTCAGGCTGTAAAAAGAAAAGAAAGTACAACACAATCAGCTAACCGCTTTTCGGGACGCTTTGCCTGAAGAGGGGAGGAGGGGAGGCGTTTCGGAGCGGTCTAGGTCAGGACCGACCAGCTGGAGTTGCCACGACGCGAACGGAAAATGGTCGGGACAAGTTTCGTCGGACAAGGGAACCCCGCAAACCATCCACGAGACCGCCAGTCTTTGATGACCGGGCCGAGTCTATGTAGTCGTGTCCCACCGGCAGTGGTAGTGCGCACTGTAGATGAACACAAAGTGGCTGAGGCTTCGCTCTCACCTGTGCGACGACTCCCCTCCCTCTCAACCGCAGCGGCGGCAAATTATCGCAATTACAGTCAGATAGTGGACCGACTCCTTCCTGCCAAATGGCCTGCCCGCATCATGTAATCTGCTCCATGAAAGGAACACGGGTCATGGCTGGGGGCCGTCGAGGGCAGGGGGGTAAACATCTCCTTTCATGCACGCAGACCAGCCCGTAGACCGCCCGTATTCGGACAATATCTGTCGCTGTTGCATGTAGTGTCCTAAATGAGCATAAACAGCGTTTCTATGCATCCCTGTTTCCACACACACACGCACACACACACGAGCATCCCAGTCTACGGCCAGAGCTCGACCGTCTCCCAGGTCCCGTCCTCCGCCTTGAACCGGTACAGCCACCGGCGCGGGTCGTCAGCGGCCAACAGCACGCGGTCGACCTCGGTCGGCACGATGACGCAGACCAGAAAGTTGCGCCTCGCCAGCCCGTCGCCGAGGTCGTCGACGCGCTGGCCCAGGCCCTCGCCGGGCCCCGGCGCCAGCTGGTGGCGTGACGTCCCGGGCGCCGGGTTGCGGAACGTGCCGCGCATGGCCGGGCTCAGGTTGCCAAAGTGCGCCGTGACCTCTCTTTCCCAACTCCACTCCTGCTCCTCCTGCTCCTGCTCCTGCTCGCTTCCTCTTTGCCTCCTCATCCGCGCCCCGACAGCCGCCCTCACCGCAGCCGGGATGCCGATCCCACCGCCGAGCAGCCAGACGTCGCCGCGGACCCGCCACTGCGTCTGCGCCGCCTCGGCCCACCACACCGCCTCGACCGGCCCCGACCCCGGCCCCAGGTCCGCGACCTTGTCCATGCGCGCATCCGTCGTGAAGACGGGACAGTCGCTCTCGTAGACGGCGCCGTTGCGCGGCGCCGGGTTCCAGTCGTTGGCGGGGAGCTCGGCCCACAGGCCGCGGAGCATGCACGTTCTGGCGCGGGGCGTGGGCGGCCCCGCCGATGACGCGTCCGGACGGTGCAGAGTGCTCAGGACAAAGGACGCCTGTGGCATCTGCGATGTGTGCTGCAGGAAGTCGGCGCGCCAGGGGGCCGCTGCTGCGGGCGCGGGCGATGGGGTGGAGGGTGAGGATGAGGCCATCGCGCGGAGGCGGGTGCTCTGTCCTGGCGGCAGGGCTGTGATGGAAGCCCGCAGAGGCATGCGCATCCGGCCTGGTCCGTAGACTTTTTTTTTTTTTTTTTTTTTTGGAAATTGTTGAACCGCACGCGATTCCTCGTGCCCGTTCTACCCACCAGGTTTGTGCCGGAAATGTAGGAGCGCAATTGGAATCGTAACTACCGACCCACGGTAGAGCGTGAGTGAGTGAGACTTTCTCAAGTCATACGTCAGCGTGAGGTGAAGAGAAACACGACGCTTGGACCTCAGCCAGATTCTGCATACAAGAAATTGCAGGCGCATTCGTGGTAACTACGTCTAGTTAGAATGCTCGTGTGAGGCGTATTACAAGTCGAAAAACAGACACTGCTGCTTTTCGTTAGATGCGCTGTTGACAATACCGCTCTCCTGGCTCCCGTCGTTATTGCTAACCAATAAGCAATCTAAGCCCTGTACGAGTCTGCCAACTTTATACGCGGTATAACTCTCGCTGCCGACATATATAATATGGCAGCTCCCGACGGTAAATACCATCATAAATCGTCCCTCTCGCGGCCCAGCGTCCCGAAACTGGAATACGATACCAGAGCAAACAGCAAACATGCGAGCGTGGGGCCGGAAAAGCCGACTACAGGTACTCGCTCAAGACCTGCACTCTTGTTCTGGCCACCACTGATCCGGTTTCCCCCTCGCCCATGATGCGCATGATTTCGATCATCCGGTCTGGGCAGAGGATACGCGTTGCATGGTCAGCGCCGACGTTCGATAATGTGATGTATAAAACCCCGGAAGTGCGAGCCTGAAAATGTGCAGGAGCCACTCACTGATGTCGTCCTTGGCCCTTATAAACAGCGGATCTCTAGCCACTATCACGGCGCCGTCAGGCTCCTTGGCGGCGTTGCGGACGATGCTGCCGATGCAGAGAGCCTCGAGAAAAGCGCGGTGGTTGAAGACCCACCAAACCCTGGCGTCCAGGTCGAAGACGTTGAAGAGGATAAAAAAGGCCGTGATGGCCTGGTGCGCCGCGTCGAGCGCGCCCCGCACGTTGATGGGCGCCTCGGGGGCCTCGGACGCGTGCACGAGCATCAGGTTGTGGAAGTAGTTGCTCGTCAGGAACAGCGTCTGCCGCACCAGCCTCTTGCCGGCGGTAGACGCTCTCGCCTCTCGCGCAAGAGACTCCGGGTCCCAGCTGCGGAAAGTGTCGGGGAACGAGCGGTAAACGGCCTTGAAATCCGACACCAGCTTGCTCTTGTGCCGCACCGTCGTGCACACGGGCAGGTCTAACGCTCGCGGGGAGCAGATGGCGTCCTGGACGAGATTTGCCAGCGTCCAGGAGCCCCGGATGTACGCGTTGTCCAAGGGATTGCTGTTAGCTATTGACGACTCATCCTCCATCAGGTCCTCCACATAGACGTCGGTATGCGTCGCCGTTGGTGGAAGCGATAGCAGCACCGTAAGAAACGTGTCCTGCAGAAGCACCGCCTGCCACAGCTTACGCCGTTGCTGCTTCTCGAAGATGGATGCATCTGGCGTGACTGCGCCACACGATAAAAAAAAATTAGTATGAGCCAGGAAGAGCAGTGGAAGAAAAGAAGCACGAGCCACCCTCTCAATACATGCCTATATTGGGATCCCTATGCAGCCCTATGGCGTAGGCCTGCCTCATGAGGACACCAGCAAAGGCCCATCCGTCCGATGCGTGATTGTCGTTGATGAGAAAGTAGGTAATCAGGACCATGGTCTGGACAGAGCGCATAGATGCCCGATTAAGGTACGAGCCTACGCGCAGGGCTTGGTTACTTGCCGAGGCGTAGAACTCGGCCGTCTGTTTCCGCTCGGTCGGAGACGAGGCGATAACGAACTGCGTGCCCAATGCCAGCATGACAAACATCAGCGAGACAAAGTCGGCGTCGGTCCGTTCCCGCTCCGCCTGGGTCATGGACCAGTAGTGCTCGTAGTCGGCATAGAAGGTCTGGCGGTGTAGCATAGGGTACACCGGATCGACGCACTCAAAGTAGCGCGACAAGAGCGCGTCGGACCGTTGCTTGTCTGGCATGAAGGAAACGACCTCGCGGAGGCCTCCTTGGCACGTCCAGTAGTTGGCAAAAGGATGCTCGGTCCCGACGCCGAAGACGTTGGAGGCTGTGGGGTGGGAATAGGGTATGTTGGAAAGGAGGCCAGTGGAAAGAGTTATGGCGCCCTTAGAGGAGCTGGCGGCAGGCGGAGCCAGAAGGCTGCGGTCGGCTGTGGGTTTGGTGGCCGAGTCGGGCGAGGCCAGCGAGTCGGAGCGTCGCTTCTTAGCAGGCGCCTTGAGCATGCGGAGGCCACTGCCAGAGGTCCTTCCCGTCTCTCTACAGATGCAACGTGGAAAAGTAGACGAAAACCGTCAAGTCAACAACCGTTCTGCGCGGCTACCGGTACATCCGATGTTGGGTCTCTTACTCAATCAAGTTCGCGACATGTGCGTAACGACACGTTGTTTGCCGCTTAATGCCTAGAGAGGAGTTTGTTCCATGTGAGCTCAGTGGGATGGCCGGCGGATTCGTGTGCTGGGGGATCGGGGAGAAGCTAATCACTTACAAGCAAGACATCGCGGCCTACCACGGTCACACTGTATTATGAGGTTAATGCCGACCCAGCGCCTAATGTAGGATTACAATGGCTGAATATGAAAGCGGGATGTCGGAGGTTGGACATGTGGTGCCCCAGATCTCGATGAGATGTGCGAGTGCGATGTGGGAGATGGTTTGGATGTGCGTTAAGGGGCGGCGCCGTCTGGTGAACTTGACTATAGCCGACGAACAGAAAATGAGAAGGAGGTGTTTAAGAGCCAACAAAAGAGAGAAAAAAAGAGGACAGGAAAGGAGAAATAATAATAGTGACAAGACAATTAGCTGGACCATACATGTAAAGCAATAAACTTGCCTTAGTCTTCCTCTCGACACACTCGTAGCACGACAGCGTCGGCTTGTTGCGCTTCTTTCTCATACGCACGGCGACGCCGCCATCAGCCTGCTGCTCTTCGGCCGCAGCGGTGGAGCTGTCGCTGCTGCCTGCGGCATCGGCGCGGCGAGATCTGGCACCGCCATTGACGCTGGCGCTGGCGCTGCCGGTGTGATGGTGGTCCTCGAGCGCGTCGACAACACTGCTGCCCTCGCCGGCGGTCGACGGGGTGCTGCCCGACACGAGACTGCCGACCCGGTGATGCTGGTGCTGTTGCTGCTGCCGGTCGTGGTGGTGGTGATGCTGACTGCCGCCGGCCCCGCTTGTGCTGCTCGTGCTGTGGTGGTGATGCGACGAGGAGAAGCTGATGGCGCTCGGGGAGGGCGAGGCATACAGGGAGGTGCCGGTGCCGGAGCTTGGCGTCAGGGCCGTCTGGCTGACGTACGAGGGCGGGCCAGCGGAGAGGGGCTGCTGCTGGTGGAGTTGCAGCTGCGGGAGCGTCGGAGGCGGCTCCTGGTTCGGCCGCTGCAGCTCCTGGTGCGGCTGCTGGAGCGGCGGCAGCGTAGGGTGTTGGCTAGACATCTGGCGGACAGGCGAAAACCAAGCCCGTGGGAGCCAGAGGCAGGGGGGCGGCGCTCTCTCGAGTCACATGCAGCGGCCGCCTCGTGGCCCCAGCGGAATCGCCTGCCGAGACCGAGACCGAGACCTCAGCCTGTTCCCGTGCGACGGCAGACGCGGTGCGGCCTGGGATGGATGGATCCTCCGTCGAGAGTGGTCACCCCAGGCGCTCGGGAATAAAAGGGAATTGGGGTTGGAAATAACGGATCGCCCGCTTTGGCCGCCCTCGTGCCGCGATTCTAGCGGTGGGAATAAGAGGGAAATGAAACCCTCTTCCCCGGATCCAGGAAAATTCGATAACGCGCAGCAAGGAGAGAGGCAAATGAGCCCTGGGCCTGCGCCGGCCGCTTGCCCCGGGAGGGGTGGATCTAGGTATGTTTTTAGAGAGATTCGAGAATTCAAAACAAAGCAACCCCAGGACCGCGGCAAGCGAATCGGCGGAAGAGGCGGGGAGAGACGGATTCGAGGTAGAACAGAATGGATAATTGGCACCTTAATAAAAAAGAGTTTGGCCCCGACTAAAACACAGAAATGGAAAAGAAGGGAACCGAAAAAGAAGAAGAAAAAAAATCCCGCCGGAAAATAGACGAGGCGAAGGGACTGACAGGATGGCTAGCACAGCAGCAGCCCGGCTTGGCCGAATGAGCACCTCGGTGGCAGCACGCGGGAAAACCTGACAGGAGGAGCCAGCACGGCTGGGAGAGCGCCCGCGTTGCAGCAGCGACGCCACCACCCCACCACAAGGACTGCCGCCGCGAATTGATCAATGGCCCTCCTGTAGCGGCATGCACGAGCCATGGTTGCCTCGATGCCTCGATCCCAGCAGGCCGGGTCGAATTTTTAGCCTTCTCCACGGCGGGGACACGCAAGAGGTATTTAAAGGCAATGGCCACCGGGACGTCGTGCACGGCCACTGGTGTCCATTCTTGAAAAACGGTGAACCGCGTGGGACAGCGTGGAAAATAAAAAAAAAGAAAGAAAAAAAATAAAGGAAAAAAATAAAGCATTCTTGCTACGTGCACACGTTAAAGCATCGTTTTTCACAGTATCACGCAAAAATTAGAATTGGGGTCCCCGGTACGGTGATTGCTCCATGGATGCTGCCTCCCCACTCTGGCACGTTGACCCAAAAATAACGCGGACCGCACATACAAAATCCACAGTGCGTCATTCGCCCGCGTGTTTCTTTGGTCAACGTGCCTGGTCACATCCTCCGCAGGGGATGCTACCGGGGGAGCAAAAGGTCTGGCACTCCCCAGGAGAAACCTCGTCCGCGCTGGAAACCCAATGGAGCGAGGCAATGGCCTCGGTGTAGATTTATTGACGCACAAACTGCAAGACCGAGAAGCCGCCATTCCTACACACACTCCCTGAATCCAAACGAACGTGTAAGAAAGCAAACAAGCCTCGCACCGACGACGTGCTGCAGTACCCGCGTCCCGTGATCATCCTTCGTCCAGAGATGGTGAAAGACAAAGGAGGGCCAAGGCCGACGAAAAAAAAAAGAGAGGTCGATTAAAGCCAAACGCTGCTTTGACTGCGTTACCTCCTTGCTTCATGTCTGCCTGATAAAACTAACCGGGGAGCCATTGTTCCAACTTCGCACCCAAAGGGTATATTCGGCCTCACACAACACTCAATGCCTCCGATTATCGCCGTTGCCATTGCCAGACGACGAGCCAGATCCACCGAGTCCTCTAAGCCAGTTGGCGATCAATCTGGGAGCGCTGGTGCTGTTGCCGCTGCTATTGTCGCCCTCGCCATTATTGCCGTTGCCGCCACCGGAACGCTGACCGTGTCGATGGGACCGGTCACCAAACAGGCTCGACGCGCGGTCCCTCTCCCCGTCCTGGTTCCGTTCCTGGTCCGCCGACGCAGATCCAAAGGACCAGTACGACGGCTCGTGCGGTCCCGGGTCCCTAGTCCGAGAATTCTGTAGGAAGGTCCTCCGCTGATCCTGCTGCTGCTGCTGCTGTTGTTGTTGTTGTTGTTGCGACCCAGCGCTGGGTGGCGAGAGCGAGTTTCGGCGATACCTGCTGTTACTGCTGTTGTTGTTGCCGCCGCTGTCGCCGGGCATGCCCATGCTGAAAGTGGCGCTGCGGATTGCGTTCAGTCGCTGCTCATTCTCCGAAGGCGAGCGCACCTGACGGCGCCTGTAGTTGGATGAGCTGCCATCGGCCGCTGGACGTGCCGGTGAAGGATCCGTGGCCGGCTGCGGCGCGTTCGATGCTGACGCCGACGATTCTCCTGCCGCGTCTGAATACCCAGGGAACCTCCCAGGAAATCCAAGACCGAAGAGGGAAGCCGGCGGCACGGAACCGCCGGTCGAGTTGCGCCAGCCGCTGCCTGACCCCTGCCCCTGGCCCTGGCCCTGGGGCGACGCAGCCGGCTGCGGCTTTTTCTCGATCGGAGCGCGGCAGATGGGGCACGTGTTGTGCTCCTTGAGCCAGAGCACCACGCAGTCGCCGTGAAACCAGTGTTTGCATGGAAGGACGGTGACCTCGTCGCCTTGGTGAAGCTCATCAATGCAGATTGTGCACTCGACCTTCTCGCCGCCACCAACCATGGTCGAGTCCAGCTTCTTGCGTTCTAGCTTGTCCAGAGCCGCCTGCGAAGCCGGCGGGGCCGCGTTGGACTGCGGATTGACTTCCATCAGATTCGAGATGATGCGATCCAGCTCCTGCTGTGATGTCACCACATCACCCCAGTTCGCATTGCCAGCAGGCCCGAACAAGGCGCTTATCAACTGGTGGAATTGCAAGGGGAACCCGTGGGGAGGTTGTTGCTGCCCGCCGGGGCCCATGTCATCCCCGGCGTTTACACCGCCGCGATCGGCAGTATTGGCGTTGTTGGCGTTATTTGCGTTGCCAAAGGGACTGTTGCCGGCCGGGGGCGTAATATTTCCCATTATAGTTCCGAAAAGCCTGCATGATGACGGGTTAGAACCGGACCGCCGAGCGTGTGCTGGAAATGGAATCCCGAGCGGTGGGGAGGGAAGTGTGGTGCTCGGTTGGAGCAGCCCAGCACTATACATACATGGCGAAATCGTTGGCAATGTCTTGCGGGGCACCGTGGCCGCCACGCTCGACACGTACGGGGGGCGTGGTTATGGTGAATCCGGTCTGGCCGTTACCAAAACTCGATCTGTGGATCGTCGCGCGGACGAAGGGAGCTTCAGGGCCAGTAGCCGGGCCGTCCGAGGCGGGCCTTCCCGGGTCGAGATCGCCGACCATCTCGGCGAAGCGGTGCAGGATGGCTTCAGGATCGGCCGGGTGCACCGGACCAGACGCCCCTCCTGGCTCGTGGCGGGGCGGGCTCCGGAATGTCGTCCTGCTGAAAAACAAGCCGCCGGGCCCCCGCCGAAATTGCCGTTCGATGCCATCGTCGTATAGATTGGGCTCATGGTCCGCGTCTCGCTCCCCGAGATCGCGGGGGTCATTCTCGCGATCCGATATCTGGTTGCGTCAGGTCAGCAGCGTTCCGGCATCGCAGCAAGTCACGAGCTCGGTCAGGGATCGAAGATGGTGACTGGTCAGGCAATAGAACGGTAGGAATCTTTGGACGCACGATCTCGGTGGCCCCAGAAGTGCAGCGGGGGCACTGAAGGTCACCGGTGTCGTGGTACCACTCGTGACTGCAATTGTGGCAAAAGACGACCTCTCTGCCGGCAAAGGCATCCAGGTGCCGACCGTGGAAAAAGGCCGACATGTTGCGCCCGCTGCGTTGGTGCTGGGACTGGGAGCCTCGGTTTTGGTAAGCAGCGACGGCGGCGAGGCCCAAGCTGACAGCGAGGCCGGCGGCTCGAAAGGCGCGGAAAGCCAGAGTGGCGGATGGCGTTCAAGAGAAACAGGTAGTATGGAGGGGCGAGTTTGCGGTAGGCGCGTCGGGTTGGGCGCTCCTTGGGCTGGATCCGTAAGAACCCCAAGGTGGCGTTCCACGAGCGTGGCAATCCCGACCGCTCCAAAAGGTCAGGCTGCAAACGGCGCTTTCGGGATATCCACCGGTCGAGCGGAGGGGGGCGAGCGAGGACGGAGAAAAAGCGAGGCGGGGCCAGGGCAGGCTGAGATGCGGTGCTTGGGATCGCCCAAGACGGGCTCCTGCAGCGTTGCGTTGCTCCGAGGCAGATTCCGGGGCTGCAAAGGGAGAAATGGGAGGGGAGCCAGGTCGACAGCGGCTGGTCGACGAGCGACTGTTTTGTGACAAGCTTGAGCTCTCTCTCCCTCAACGGGCGGGTTGGAAACGGTCTAGCTTGGTATCCACGTGGCGCGGGCTATCGATTCTGGTCATAGGCGGTTGTTGACGGCTGTTGTTTGGGCCGGCTGGGTACCTAAGGTAGGGAATAGGATGTGGGCTGGATTTGAGGGAAGAGGCAAGTTGAGAGATGCAAGAAAGAGAGAAACGGCCCGATCAAACAGCCGGGCGGACCGGGAATTTGGGCGTGGCCGCGTCGGGATCGTCGGGCCCAGATACCACCAGTACGGGAATGAGGATTGGCCGGTCTGGGTGCCAGCAGAAAACCCCGAGTCAAAAAGCTGTGGTGTGCTGCCACCGTCTGGTGTGTGTTAAGGTCTGAGGTCTGGGGAAAGCTGCCCAGAAGGAGCTCGCGGGAAGACGACGCCGCCCCGCCCCGCCCAGTGATGTCGTCGCCGCAGGGATCCAGTCACTGACAGGGGTGGGCAGCGGGAATACTTTGGCACGGGTGGAGGCCCACTGCTGCGTCAGGCCTCAGGGCGGCACGTCACGACCGAATTGGTTGGCCCCCTGCCGACCGAGTGACCCGGCAAAGAAATAGCGTGGTTTGCGTCAGGGATCAAATCATTGCATTGGAAGGTGCCAGAATCAGGTCGTCTTCCACTCTTCTGCCAGGCTCAGCTTGCTGCCCGTTCCACTCGCGTCCCAACACTGGGTCCGATTTGACCCGATATTTTATTCCTTGTCCACGCTACCAGCCGATAGGTAGATTATGAAGTCGTACGGCATGCGTCATGCATCCCATGCTATCGCGGTTGTCACTTCTGGCTCACTGAGCTAATAGACAATCTTGTGTACCATGTTTGTCTGGTGCTTGTTGTCTTGACGAGAGGTCTACGGTACCGAGAGTTGGTGTGGCTGAGACGCACGTGTGGCGGCGTACAGTCCAGGCAGTCATTGGATTTCACATGCTGCGCTCAGGGAGGGGTTGGGCGCCTAGATACGTCTGAACCTTGGAGCCCATCTGATATTGCATCTACCCGCGCAGAGCATGCAGAGACAACGAACGCCCTCACATGGTTGGCATGGCCCGAGCACCTCGACATAGATGGCAGATCTCTGCAAGCGAGAGAGAGCAGACGGCGACTTGAAGAAAAGAGGGGTATTATAAAGGTGCTCATCTGCCACGGTGCCCATGGAGTTAGATGGAGAGTGAGCTGTTGATACAAATTGGCGCCTATCGACGAGGGTGAAGGGCGGTGCGACACACGCGCTCCTCTGCCCCGACGGGGCGCTGGCGCTGGAAACCAGAGAAGCCCGGCATCGGGTTCTTTCCTCCTCATGCACGCGGAAGGACAACCAACCACCCGGCTGCCTGCGGCTACCTCTTCCGACCCAGGTTCCTGATGAGGATGCCGCCCACGACACTAGCGGCGACGGCAACCCCGCCGATGATGGCGGCACCCAGCAGACCCTCCTTGGCCACCTTATCGTCGATGAGAGTGCGCAGGTTCGTCGCCTGCTGGTTTGTCGGCTCCTTGTCCAGCAATAGGTCGTTGTACCGCCTCGCGTCCGCGTAGTTTCCAAGCTTGTAGTTGCCCAGCGCCAGGTAGTAGAGGCACTCGCGTCGGCGCTCCGGCGATGTCCGGAATATCTCTGACAGCAGCGTCACTCCATTCTGCTGGTCCGACCGCGTGTTGGACTTGACGAGGCCCTGCGCGCATGGTTAGAACCGGTTTGTTTGTTAGCCGCTGGCCACCCCGTCGCCTTAAGCTGTTGTCGTCTGCGTGCGGGGTTGCGTTTTCTTTCCGTTTCTTTTTTTCTCTTCTTTCTTTCTGAGGTCTGGAGGGGCTCTGATGAAAGACTTGTACAAGAACAAAAAGTGTGTAGCCGTACCCAGGCATAGTTGAACTTCGTCTGCACGCCGACCATCTCCCCCTCCTTCTCGAACTGCGCCCGCAGGACTTGGAGTTCGTCGGGCTTGAGCGGCCTGTCCAACGCAGCAATGTCAGTACACGGGCTGCCGGCGCAGGTAGGGCCAAGGTCGAGCGCCGAGGGCTATGTCCATACGTTTCCGCGTCGATAGCATCTGTGCGCGCGCGCGTCTCTAGTCAGTTTGCGCCGAGTCACGGGCGTAGCGTAGCGGAGATTTTCGAGGCAGCTCACAAGGAAGATTGGATCCCATCTTGGAAGCTTGTGTGTGGTGCGGGGAGGGCGAGAGAGGCGGTTTTGGTCCCGAACTCGAGGAAGAAGATATGTGCGTTGGAGTCTTTCGCGACGCCTCGGTTTGATATGGACGGTCGAGCGGCGGTGGTGGTTATGGCAGTGGTTTGTAGCGAACACGGGCAGCGACGCATCACACGACCATCCCAGTTGCTCCGACGGGTGGTGCGTGGCCGAGGTTTGGACGCTGCCGCCCGCACCGTGAGCTTTTCGCGCCCCGCCTTCGCCCCACAAGTAGAGGCAAGGAATGACGTGCAACACATTTCCGCGATAAGATAGCAGGGGTCGTCCTGGCGACGCGCTAACCAGTGTTTACTTTGAATTGCGAGTTCATCACCAAGCCGAGCTGACAGGATCGTGAAATCTGATTGGAAATACGACAACAGCCATTCATACCTGTACTGTATCCGTCGGCTCATCACACAGCGACATATCATCCTGTAACTTTGACGGCAAACTACACAACCCACAGGATGATTCTCGAGGAGGACCCCGCGCTGGCAAGTCAAAACACCAGCTCTACCACCTCATCAGTTCCGCCTGCTAACATGCCGCCGCCGTTCCTATCCTACAGCTGATCCGCGCCACGGTCAACAACTTCAACATCCAGCCCGACAAAGCCGCCATCACGCGCGTCGGCGGCGCGCTTTCGATGCTGCAGGAGGCGCGGCAGCTCAGACTCCGCGAGGCCGAGACGTCTCTCAGGAGTGCGTGATAATTCCCCGGACCACCCTACCGACGGGAAAGGGATCCCTAACAGACACACACAACCAAAAAAAGAACTCTCGCGCCAGCTCAACACGCTCCAGTCGCAGCACACGGAGCTGACGTCGCAGCACTCGTCGGCGGCGCACGCGTCGGAGATGGCGCGGCTGGACACGCAAAAGTTCCGCACGGCAAAAGCGGCGTCGGACCTCGAGGTCGAGACGGAGCGGCTGTCGTCGCAGGCGGCCGACCTGGCAACGCGCCTGCAGGAGCTGGAGCTGCAGGGCGTCGAGGGCGAGGCCTCGGCCACGGATCCGGTCGAGGACGAGGTCCTGCTCCGGCTCAAGGTCTACCGCAGCCTGGGGATCGAGCTCGAGCGCGACGGCGACGGCGCCGACGGCGAGTGGACCCGCGCCGTCATACGCAACGACCGCAAGGGCGACGTCCACGTCGTCAACATGGACAAGAAGTTCACCAGATTCTTTTACGCAAACTACTTTTGGCAGACGCTATGAGGGACGCCCGCGTCTTGTCCGGCCTTCCGGTCTTGGCAAAGGGCTGGGCGTATGATTTGAACGGTGATGGTGGGTGAAGCATACACGCTCGACGGAAATCGTCGTACCGGATGTACTCTCTGAGTCTTCACTAACCCCCCGTCTTAAGATATGATTGAGCGTATGATGGTATGACGGCGCTGGCGGCGTTTGGTTAAGGGAAACTCTTTATGGTGGGGCCTCCGGTGCTGCTCGATATAGCGGTTGTTGCGTGTTCCTCCAAAATGGATCCCAAGGTAACAAGAACTGCTGGCAGCGGCTTGATATAATCGAATCCACCCTTCTCTTGCAGTTTGATGAATACCCAATCTACCACGACCTTGAAATCACAAAGTGCTGACTGAGCAAGGGACATGCGTGATCCAGCTGCCCCAAGCTTAATACCCCCTCTTTCATAGCTCAAGCGTGGCTCATTCCCAAGAGTGCGTAACGTGCTATTTTTTCTCTACGGTGCTACTCCGCGGATTGCTAATCCAGCCCCGGATGTTATTCTCAATCTTCCATCGGGCCGTAAAATATATCCCGCTCGGCGAAATGGTGCGTACCTGTGCAGCTAGCTTTGCCTCGAATCCACGGTCGATTTGAAAATTGGCGAAATGATACGGAGCTGCGGCCTTTTCAATTTTTTTTTTTTTTTTTTCAGGGTATACACGGTCATTACAATTAACGAGTGTTGGGGTTTCTGCCTCCGCCCCTACTTTCTCACATCCCTTCGCCTGCGCGTCATAACCCAAACTCAGATGTCCGTCGCGTTCTCTTCCAGGGGGTCGACGAGCCGCTGTGGTTGGTCGCGTACGCGGCCGTCGGGATGTTGCTGCCCCCAAACCCGGCACCCGCACCGCCGGCACGCAGAAGCGAGGGGACGCCCCCGATCGATGCCCTGCGGCGGGAGCTGTTGGATGCCACCGGCATGGCCCGGCCACCACCGCTCCGCAGCATGGTGAGCAGCTGCGACTGCTGCGGGCGGTTGTAGTGATACTGTTGCTGCTGCTGCTGCTGCTGTTGTTGGAGCGGTCGTGTCATGGGGTTCGTATGCCCGCCCTGTTGTAAGACGCGAGAGGAAAGCGTGAGCTGGGGTGCAAAGTCGCTCGGCCACCCACCGCTGCCGCCATGCTCAATCTCGTCCAGGTAGTAGTAGTAGCCATCCGGTTCGTCTTCGTCATCGTCGTAAAAGCCACCCGTGCCGGCGCCGTTGCTATCCAGCGGGCCCCCGACCGGCGGGACCAGAGGGTGGCGTCTCCCGCGGGTAGCGCTGCTCCCTCCCCCTCCCGTCGGCCCTTGGCCCACGCCGAGGTCGAACACGGCCTGCCTGTGGCCGCTCGAGCCGGAGAGGCCCGTCCCAGGGGTGCTGCTGTCGTCGTTACCGTTGAAGGGAAAGCCGCTGTTGAGGCTGGGGCTCGCGCTGCTTGATGTGCTAGAGCTGCCGGTGGTGGTACTAGTGGGGCTGCTGCCGGTGCTGAGAACAGGTAGGCTCACTCGCTGGCTGAGGCCACCTCCTCGAGAGGTGCGAGATCGCGCGCTCCCCTGAATAACGAGTAGAGGAGACGGCTGCCGTGGAACGGGGGTTTCGGAGCTCAGTCCCCGGGCGTAACTGCTTCCGCGGCTCGAGGCAGAGGATGTTGCGGCGGACGCGGGAGGCGAGGACGCCAGGGGCCAAAAGATGATGCGGCAGATGGACGTGAAGGCAGCGTGGAGGAGGATGGCTCCCGCGAGAAGACCGAGCAGGGTGGCAGACAGGAGGCTGGTGCAGATGGCGGCGACGGTCAGCGGCCCCGACAGCACGACCACGGCGGCGACGAGGGCCAGGTTCCAGGGTTTCAACAAGGCCCAGCCCATTGTTGGTTGATTGTGGGTATTTGCGAGAGTGGTTTGTTGTGCGAGCAGCCGGGGACGGGCAGATTCGTGTCCGTCTAAAGGAACGCCGGTGAGCCAGACAAACCGAGGAAGCTCTGACACCCCCGGAATCTCTCTACACGTACCCCGTCATTCACACCTATCCGTTCGCCGTCCCGGAGGCTCAGTGTGGCCCTGGGCAATCCTTGCCAGGGCCGCCTGCCAATGTGGGGGATGATACGAACGGCCGTCGAAGGAGACTATGGAAATGGCTGGTGGCGCCGTCGAGCCAAGTAACCAGCGCGGCAGACGTGGCAAAGGGGTGGGCACTGCCTAGAGGCAAATCTGCGGTGAGGCCCCCTTCCTCCCCGACTTCTCTTTCAGTCGAGCCCAGAACCCTTGGCTTGATCGGAGGTGTCTAGGGAGGGGTAGTCCAGGGGCCTGGAAGATGGGAGACTGGCGCGGTGCGGTGCAGCGACTGACAGCCGGTCTGACCGGACCTTCTGATGAGCGCTGCACCCAGAAAGAAGCGTGCAGGACGCATGCATCGGGGATGGCATGTGAAGAACGGAAGCTTGCGGAGAAGAAATTTAAAGGGCTAATACGTACATGTACAGCCGAGTCAGGCTGGTTAAAGCAAGCGCACGGCTCACGCTCGTCTCCAGGCCCGGCCCTGGAGGCTTCCCCAGGGACCATCCAGGTCGGCGGCGTGAGCGGTTCTATCTTCATCAGGGCTGTGCGAGGGGGTGAAACCAACAGCGCGAAGAGGAGAGAGCGAGGTGGGCATGACGACTGGTTGGCTGCTTCAGATGGACCTAGACAAGCGTCCAAGCACGCAACCGCCTGCCGCGCTATGTATCTTAGGTAGGCACGCCCATGGAGCAATCCACCTTGGGAAGATTGGGTGGGTGGACCGATCGACGCTGCTATCGACCGGCCGCCTGTTTCTAGGCCCCGTCCTAGGATGATGCTGGAAAGTTGGACCGCTGTTGAGCGGTGAGTCTCTCCGTCCCTCTTTCTAGCAGCAGCAGCGGCAAAAGCCCCTGTTGGTGGGCTTGATCGAGGCGCTGGGCGCACAGAATAATGCCCACGGGGGTGGATGGAGATGCAGCGAACAGACCATTTGCCCTGTGTTTCTGGTGCAAAGATGGGCTGTTTGTTGGCATTGGCTGGGGTTTTGGCGCTGCATTTTCCGGGTTAGAGCTGGTTTCAAAGGCGGGGGAGAAGGCCTGGAACCCCCAAGAGACGGCGCAAAAGCGGGGGAGCTCAGCAAGGCTGACATCACCATCCATCCCCACCAACGGCGAGGCGCACCAGAGCTCAAGTCCACAGCGGCAGCCTACACGCAGGAGGAGACCGACACTGGTCTCGCCCGAGAGAACACAACATGTGCCAAGGCCACGGGCACGAGCAAGCCCCAGGACAACACGGCGACGATGGGTCTGCCGCAGCCAGCTCGCAGGAGCCGTTCCCCTGGGACGCCGGCGTGTCCGATGCCCACTGCCACCCGACCACGACCCCGGCGTCGATCGCCGCCATCCCCGGCATGAAGGCCCGCACCCTCGCCGTCATGGCCTCGCGCGCCCAGGACCAGGACCTCGTGGCGGCGGCGGCCGAGGCGCAGGGCCACGGCGACGTCGAGGGCGGCAAGGTCATCCCAGCCTTTGGCTACCACCCCTGGTCGTCGCACCTGATCTACGACGACACGGTGCCGGCCGACCAGCAGACCTTCGACCCGAAGGCCGCCGCCACCGCCGCAGCGGGCAGCGGCCGCTCGACGCTCGACGCCGAGCTGGCCCGGCACTACGGCGCGGTGCTGAAGCCGTCGCCCGCCGACGGCGGCGACGCCTTCTTCACGTCGCAGATGCCCGCACCCGAGGCCCTCTCGGCCGTCGTGGCCGCCACGCGGCGGCGCCTCGCCCGCTTCCCGCGCGCCATGCTGGGCGAGGTCGGGCTCGACAAGGCCTTCCGCCTCCCGCAGCCGCGCGAACCCGGCCCGGACGGCGAGCTCGACCCGCCGGCCGACGACGAGCGCGACCTCGCCCCCGGCGGCAGGTACGGCCGCCGCCTCAGCAAGTACCGCGTCTCCATGCCGCACCAGGAGCGCGTGCTGGCCGCCCAGCTCGCCGTGGCCGCCGAGATGGGCCGCCCCGTCAGCGTGCACGGCGTGCAGTGCCAGGGGGTGCTGCTCGACGCCCTGACGGCCACGTGGAAGGGCCACGAGAGGGAGGTGCTCAGCCGCCGGCAGAGGGCGCTGGTCGCCAAGGGCGCCGAGAAGTATGAGGTTTACGACTCTGACTCTGACGGGTCCGACGAGCACGACAGCAGCAGTCAGACCCAAATCCGCTCGGCGGCCGCCAAGCCTCCCCAAGCAGCGGCCGACGACGACGGAGACACACCGCCGACCCCCAAGCCGTACCCGCCCCGGATATGCCTACACTCGTTTGGCGGCTCGGTCGAGACCATGAGGCAGTACCTAGACCCGCGCATCCCCGCGCGCATCTACTTCTCCTTCTCGGCCGCCCTCAACCTGTCGACCCCGACGGGCGGCGAACGCGTGCCCGACGCCATCGCCGGCTGTCCCGACGACCGCATCCTGCTAGAGACCGACATGCCCGAGGCCGGCGACGAGATGGACGCCGCCCTCGAGCACATATACCGCGCCGTCTGCCAGATCAAGGGCTGGCGCCTGCGCGAGGGCGTCGAGAGGATAGCGAGGAACTTTGAGGCGTTTGCTTATGGCCCCTGAAGAGGGGGATCACTTTGACGAATACTGGTGGTTAGGTCCTCACGTCACCGATACTCATGATACGGCGTGCGTGCAGTGCAAGAGGCGTTGTTTGTTCAAGCACGGGCATGAAAATAGCGTTTATAGAGAGTCCTGTGGATACTATCATAGCCTTCTCGGAGTCCTAAACATTTTATCCGCTTTGACCAACGGGCAACCACCGACGCCAACCAGAGATTAACAAAGAAGAAGGAAAGAAAAGAGGACACTAACCCATGGTAAGGAATGAAGATTATAAACACACATTAGAGCCTCTAAAAAAAACCGGTCGCCATGCCCAATCTAGTTCTTAGTGTCACCAAGGGCGTCGGCACTCCCAAGGCCGGGCAGGGAGGAACTTCGACTCCCGGGAACATACGCAGACGAGCCAGGTGTGTACATGAACCCGTCCGCCACCAAGCTCGAGGCCGGCAACACGCTGTCCTCCTGAACACAAGTGTATGGGCCCGTGCTGGCAGGTGGCGACGGCTCGGTGGCCTCGTAGGCCGGCAGGGCCTCGCTGTAGCGGCTATAACCGCTATCAGTCGACTGCCTTCCACCCGCGTAGCCGGTTAGCACGGCCGTTGACGACAAGGGCCGCTGTCTACCCTGGTCGGCCATGCTGCTGGGTTGGGGCACTGCCGCCGCCATTTCTGTGTGCTGCTGCTGCAGCTGTCTCCTCGCCCTGCTCTGCTGGGCCGCGATGATGTCGGCCACAAAGTCGGCGGCGACGCGAAGGCCCGCGATCTCCTCATCCACAGTCGTGTCCATGTCGCCATTGCGGTCACCGTCGCCGTTGCCGTCGTCGGGGCTTCCACCGGCAGGCTGCTGTTGCTGCTGCCGCTGCTCTTGCTGCATCTCGACCGCCATCGCCGCCTTCTCCACGTCATCTGCGTCGCCGCACGTTCCGCTGGCAACACGGCGGAGCGACGCGGCAACACGGCCCAGTGCGCGCTTGACGGCGGCCCGGCGCCGCTTGCGAGCCTCCCTCCGCTCCTGGAACCGCTGCCACCAAGTCGTCGCGTCCTCTTCCTTATCCTCGTCCTGCTTCGGACTGCACAGCTGGTGCATCAGGGCGATGATGATGCCCAGGAAGATCGAGTAGAGCGAGAACTTGGCCAGCAGCGACAGCCACCTCCCATCGTAGGAGCGGCTGCCAGATCCGGGAGGGCCTCCCTCAGGGCGCCCGTGGCCGCCAAATCTGAAGCCATGCAGCGGGTGATTTATGGACGGCCAGCTCCAGTCTGCATTTCCAGAGATTTGCGCATCAGTCTTCTCCGACGAGGGCGCCGGCCGTTCCGGGTACTCGTGAGACGGCCCGTGAGGAGGCAGGGGGTCTTCAGATCCCGGTGGGCCGTGGCGGAAATGGGGCCTGCGCCGCGGCGGCCGGCCGGGCTCGGTGTGGTTCCCGCCGGGGCCGCAGCCAGGGCCGTCGCCGGGGCGGTGGTGGCGGTGGCGCCACCAGCGTGGAGGGCCGCGCCAGCGGTGATGGCGATGACGACCGTGGCCGCCGTGGAAGACCGAGGCGGCCAGGCCGCGGGCCTTGTCCAGCAGGGACGTGACGACGCAGCTGATGCTGTCACAATCCTTGGGGGAGCGGTGGCCGTTCCCCCTCACCCAGCCGTACGACTCGGCGACGAGCCTCTCGTGCGTTCGGATGATGCGGTGGATCTCGCCCGCTCTGGCTCTCAGGGTGTCGATCTCGTCCAGCTCGGCAACCAGTTTGTCGGGCGAGAGCTGTTGTTCGGAGTCGGCTTTGGAGTCGCCGTCACCACCGAACAGGGCCATCGAGGCTGGGCCCTTGATGCTCGATATCGTCACGGGCACAGCCTGGCGGAATCGGACCGAGATTTCCAGGTCCTTGACGGCGATTCCCGACACCGAGTTGATGGACAGCGACATGATCTGCTCCTTGGCCTCGACACAGGCAAAGTTCCATGTCGCGTCAAAGGTGTATTCCTGGCGGGTAGTGAATGTGCCCGCCCCGGCTTGGGGAAGAGCCTGGTTGTTTATTGTGGCATTCACCGGGCCACAGGGGTCCGTCGCCTCGTTGACGTTGAGAGCGAAGTCCTGTTTTTTGTCGAGAGTCGTCAGCGAAGGCGGGGATGCAGAGCGGGGGGCAGTATGCAACCACGCACCAGGTAATCCACCGGAAAGTCCCGAGGTAGGTCCTCGAAGACGATGTAGGCAGACGAGCCGGACTCTGCCCTCGCCAGCGCCGGCGCCAGCAAGCAGGCCGACGCCAGTGCCGTCGAGAGACAACGCATGGCTGGTGAGTGCCGTCAAGCAAGCAATGACCGAGATCCCCCGCCGTTAAGACGCCCGCTCGGGGCAACAATGATTTTGTTGTTGTCTGGGGACGGCGAAGCAGCGGCAACGCCCGCGTCGATTTGTGTCGTGCCTAAACTGAACGGTGGCACGAAGGGGAAGAGCGCAAAAGGTCGAGGAAAGGTCGACGAGGCTGCCTCAGGAAAGCGACTGTGGCCCCTTTTGATTTCAGGCGGGCTACCTACTTAGGCGCACCTAATCCCAGAGCCGAAGCAGTCGTCACGCCCACAACAGGATCGGCGTGGCGGAGCAGACAGACCAAGACCAAGAGTTAGGCCAGGCTAGCAAGGGAGGTCAGCAAAGGCAGCCAGGCCAGGTCTCCAGTCAATTAAACAAAAATGAAATAAATAAAAAGCCGTCTAGCGAGGTAGCTCGGTTTCAGCTCAGGCTAAGCCTGAAGCGGAAGCAGACAAAAAAGAAGTCGAGCCAAGCGCCAGACACAGGCGAGAGACGGCGCAGCGAGGGGGACGGGCGGGAAGGGCAGCTCAGTCTTTGGTGTCCGCCAGTCCAGAAACCAGATTACTTCAATCCCACCCACACCACATCTTGCACCCCTGCGCGACGACGCGTCCCTGTCGAGGAGCCAATTACGGGTGATGCACGGCACAGCCACGCCTGCCCGCGCACGCTCCCCCGACAGGGCCTCGATGTCGGGAAGGAGGCCCCCACAAATTCACGGGTCGGTGGCCCAATAAGCTCAAGGGCGGCGTGGATTAGCTGACGAATCGCTCTAACCTTTTTGCTCCAAGGGAGCATCTCCGTGGACTTGGCGATCTGCTACGGTACCAACACACATACGAGCAAAACGAGCAGGGAACTTGCCCAGAGAACAGACGCAACCCCCGCAGTGGATCGTCCGAAACACGCCACCTTGAGCCTTGGGACACACGTCCCGTATGACAGACATCAGGCACCAGAGCTGGTGATTTTGCAGGATGTGCCAGAATTGGGATAGTTCATTCTGTCAAAAAAAAATAGTGAAACCGAAGGCAGACAGGCAAACCGTCTCTCTCGTGGCCCGTGCCATTATTGTATATATGTACAGTAGAAGCAAAGGAAGAAGCAGCGCCCCTCTGGACGCACCCTAGGAAGAAGGAAAAAGCGAAGAAACAAAAGGACGCATTGCCAACCGAAACGAACGGCGGACGACTAGTCTTTTTTGACAGTTTGTGCTGCTGTCAAGAGAATCGAAGTGTCGTGTTTTGCTTGAGACAACTGTCCAAGAATGATCAGATCAGCCGTAACAATCGTCGAAAAAACCACAGGTCCACCCATAGAACAAACGAAACGAAACTCGTCTGGTCTGTCATCATCATCTCCCATCTCTCGCTCTGTCCTCTTCCAGCGCCCTTTTTTTGCACGAGACATTGACTCCTTTGACGCCTAGTGAGCACCGGCACCGCGCATGGCGTCCAGGAAGGCTCCGCCGCTGCCGGCCTTGTGCTGCTGGTAGCGGCCGCCGAGGCTCTTGGTCTCGCTCTTGCAGATCCCGTACTTTGCCTGGCAGAACTGCGCGCCCGAGGTGCTGGCCGCGCAGTGGAACCGCGACGACCCGCACCTCCCGCGCTTGGAGCAGCACTGGCCGAACGCGCTGCCCTTGCACGTCTGGTTGCCCGCGCTGGCGCCGCACCTGCCGTCCGCAGACGCCTTGTAGTTGCTGCTGCCAGAGCCGTCTGGGCTGGATCCCGCATCGGCGGGAAGGGAGCTGCCAGGGGCTGCGGGGGCTGCGGGGGTCGGCGTGGACGCGGCCGGAGCAGCAGGGGCAGGGGCCGGACTGGTTGTCTTGTCGTCGTAGCTCCCGTACTTGCCATCAGAGCCGACCGAGTCCTCACCGGTGGCGGGAGTTGACGGAGAAGAAGATGATGATGAAGCCTGAGACGAGCCGGAGTCGGCCGCCGCGGCCTGCGGGTTGGAGACGGGCGGGATGGCTCCAGGGACCGGCTTGTCGGCGCCGGGGAGCTTGGCGCCCTCGGACGGCGGGCCGCTCGGGCTGCCCGACGAGCACGAGTCCTGGATGCCCTTGCACTTCTGCTCCCACTCCTTGCAGCCGTCCGATCCCGTGGGCGGGGCCGACGAGTAGCAGACCGAGAGCTGCTTGTAGCACGCGTCCGACGCCTTGTAGCACCCATCGGCGTCGCTGTACGACTGCACCTCGGTGCCGCACCAGTTGGCCACTTTGAGCAGGCAGTCCTGCGGCGGCGTGCCCGCGCCGGCCACCTTGGACGGGCCCGCGCCCTCGGCCTGCTTGCCGCCGCCCGCCGGCGCGCCCGTCAGCACGAAGGGCTCGGGCCCGGGGATCGGGTAAGGCAGCGCCATCGGCTTGCTGTAGATGTTGAAGCTGACCGACTTCTCGCCCGGCTGGACGTGGCCCGGGATGCTGACCTGGTTCCTTGCCGGCACCTCGATCTTGCCCGCGGGCCCGTCGACGAGAATCTGGGCGCAGCCCGTGTAGAACTGCGGGTCGCCCTTGTCGGCCTCGTGCAGAGCCAGCAGCTCCGGGCGGACCAGGTAGTAGCCGCCTGGCAGGCCCGCGGGCAGCTGCACCGACAGCAGGCCGTTGTTGGCGATGAGCTTCTCTGTGCACCACTGCTTGGCAGTCTCGTCGTAGCCCTCGTGCCAGACCTTGAACCAGCCGGGCCCTGCCGCGGGTGCCGATTTCATGTCGGCCACCTGCTTGAGGTAGACGGCGCAGGGGCCCTTGTGCGACTTGTCGATGCTGCCGGGCTGCGAGTAGTCCGGGTACAGGCGCCACTCGAACGACAGCTTGCTGCCGCTCGGCACGGGGCACGTGAATCCCACTGCGTCCTGTCCGTCACGGCCGCAGGCCATATCGTTGCCCGTGATGCTGGCGATGGGGTTCGTTGCCGTGCTCCCGTCCTTGGGCATCCGGACGCATGTGCCATCGCCCTGGTCGACGCCGTTGACGAAGAGCGTGGTGAAGACGCTGTGAGCGTTGACGGCCGTCGCGAAGGCCGTCGCGAGGCCGAGGGTCGTGGTAGCAAGGGTCCTCATGATGTCTGCTGAAGGAAACAAAAGCCCGTAGAAAAGATGAAAGAAAGAAAACCTTCGTTTCTGTTTTGAGAAGAAAAAAAAGAGCGACACAGCACAGCTCGGTGCGTGAGATGAAAAGAATGTGGTTGAAAAAGCGAGGCTAAAAGGATGAAGACTCGACCCCCAAGAGGAAAGGATCCAGAGACGAGGTGGAAGGGCCCTTTCTATATCTGGTCACGGACCAAGGAATCCAGAACGGCCAAGGAAAGCCGTTGAGCAAAAGCAGGATCCTTCCGAGGAGGGGCGCAGGCTTGACTAGGCACGACTGGCTCGCCAGTGGAGATGAATGGAGAGGAATGGCAGGTCTGTGATCCAAAACAGACGGAGGAAACTAGAAAAGGAGGGGTGAACCGGAAGGAAATGAAAGAAGGCCGGACTGTTGGCTACAAGGAGAGAACGGCGCGCGCAGGGCGACGGGAAGGAATGCCGGCCAGGATAGGGGTGAGCAAACCTCCTCAGCCGGCCAGGGGAGACGAACGAGACTGGGGCCGGGCTTTATACCAACAAGCTAGGGAAATAAACGCCTTCTCGGCCTATCGGCCATAGCCGCCGCCGCAGCAGCAGCAGCTTCTATGCATCCATGGCCCCGTAGCGAGCGTTGTTGGATCACTGCATTTGATGCCTGCATTTGTCACCTTGATGTGATGCCAAGTTACGAGGAGAGCATGACGACGGGCAGCAGGCATGCCTCTAGCGTTGGAACAGCTTCAACTGCGGACGGTGAGCGTGTAGCGAGGCAGGCATGCACCGACTCTGACTCTCCCGCGAGGTCGAGCCTCCGACAAGACGGCGTGCTTGACCGGCGAGGGCGAGGATCTAGAGCGCTGGCCGTTGAGGGCATCGAAATGGAAGCCTCATGCCAGCCGCCGTGCTCAGCCCTGATCTGCAGTCAAAGAGACTTCCTGCACAGCAAAAGCACATGTCGGCTGCCGTGCATAGCGCGGTTGGGTGGTATGGGATGGCTGAGATGGGAAGGCTCTAGGAGACGACCGAGCGTCTAGCTGGTGGCCGCGGCTTGATGGTGCGACCCCTAGTCGGAAGCAACAATCCGAGCACCCCCAACAGGGAAGGCCGCCGGGTGCCTGAGCGCTTGCTGACTCTCCCTGGAGAGACCACTCGGTGGCGCGCCGCACCGCAGTCAGCTCATTTTCCAATCCGGGCGAGGAGCCCGCCACAAGAGCCACCTTGACGAGCCCACGTAGCCCCAGCGGCGGCAGCGGCTGGCGGAAATCGATTTTGCGGTCCCGAAGAAGGGCTCGTATGCGCTCACACCATCGGAACGCAAGCGGTGGCTGTCGGAGCCTATGCAGTATGTCTGGTGCCCGGCCAGACTGCCCTATTGGTGGGCTGAGAGAAGGCTGCGGAAGCCTGTGTGACGCCAACGGCTAGGCGCAGCAGCCGCTCGGGAGCTCGTGGGCCACAGACGACGAACCAGCGGGACCAACACCAACGTTCGGGCAGGCACCCACGCCCGTTGTCGTGAGGGGCTGAAACAGTGCAGAGCACATCGTGATGCCTCAGCCTATCGCTTGTTGGTGGAATTGATGAGCTGGATGCGTGCCCCTTGCCTATTGTTTGACCTCCCAACACAGCAGCAAGCCCAGTCCGAGATAGACCCGTCAACACCGCTCCTCGGTGGCCACAAATTCGCTAAGGGCGGCAGCTGCGGCGTTGTGCGACCGACAAATGCGGCGGGGAAATTTCTCAGGGGGGCGGTACGGCGGGCGTGAACAGCGGAAAAAAGGGGGCTGTTGAGCACAAGTAGAAAGTGGAGTTGATTTTTTTTTCTTCCTTGCTTTCAAATCACAATCCCGCGAGTTCCCGCGCCTCGGTTCTACATTGCCAGGTTATATGTACCCGAACTAGTTTTCGAAGCGTATCGGCAGCACGAGAGATGCCGCCTTCCTCTGGACAAAATTTCCGGTCAGAGCGCTTTCTTTGGAGGGTGTCCCTCGGCTGGGGCGATGCCGATTTATCGAGTGTTTATCCTTGGTACAGTCATATAGTACAGTTCATGATTTCATGGGTATCTTGATATATGTGCGGGTTGGTCGCCTGTGCTGTTACTCGTTGATCTTGGCTAGGATCCTTTTCGAGAGCGCAGATAAGAGGCGCTGGTTAGCAAAGCAAAAGTCAGGAGATACACATGAAGGAAGCAGGAATATAACTCACTCGCTGTCTCGGAAGAGATGGAACTCCTCGTCGCCAACCTTGACGGGAGAGCCGCCGTATTGGGGGATGAGGACACGGTCGCCGGCAGCGACGCCCATGGGGGTGCGTTTGCCGTCCTTGTCTAGGCCACCAGGGCCGACGGCGAGGACCTTGGCCTCGTTGAGCTTCTCGACGCTGGACTCGGGCAGGAAGATGCCGCTGGCGGTCTTGGCCTCGGCCTTGACACGCTGGACGAGCACACGGTCCAAGAGCGGCACCAGGGACCTGACGGAGCGGAGAGAGGTGGCCTGCGGCGGGTTTGGATTGCTCCGTGTCAGCCGTTGCGCCTCGGTCAACTGGGAGTCGGTTCCCCCAGGCCTTCTGGGACATCGAGGGAGGGCATATCCCAAGGCTAAAGCCCTGTCCGGGTGTCCAAGCTCCACATAAAAAGCAACACATACCATTGTGATGAGAGTCGACTGTCCAAGATACCCAAGCTCGAGACGGTGAATTGGGTGCAGAATAACAATGGCGGGGCGGATAGGTAGCTTGGTGGTGAAGGTGGGATGAGAGCTTTCAAGATGGAGGCGAGAATTAAAGACTGCGGCTGGGGCGGCTCTTCCTGGCAACACTGATGGGGCTCTGAAGCTTCCAGAAACTCAGAACGCGAACTTTTTTTTTTTTTTTTTTTTTTTTCCGCAGTCGGTGGTCCGGGCGTCAACTCCTAAGCCGAGTCGTGCCGGGGCAGGGCGCTTGAACCCTAACCCGCGAACCACTGTCCTCGTCCCCAGTCTTCATTCCACTAGAGATCAAATCTTTGGACCCTCCCCTAACACTTGACTTCCTGCCTGCTAACGCGGGAGCAGCAAAGGCAGGAGCCTATGTTATTTGAAGTTGTGAGACGGGGGATAGTTGGTTATCATGCATTCACTCCGACCGTCTCGGTTGGCGGCTCGCTGATTTGCCCTCGCCAAGTTCAGATCTAAAAGTCTACATACGCAGGGAGTATTTTCCCTTCCTGACCCGTTTCACCCCGACCAAAAAAAAGGAAAAAAGAACCGCAAGAAAAGATAACAAGGAAAAAACAAACAAGCCTTGACCAACCGCCGTCTAGATGAAAATCATTTGATCATGGTAATTAGTGCCCGGGACGTCCCCCAAAAGGGTATCCAACTCAGTACCGTGTTCGATGGCGACAGTCGAATGCCCCTGAACCGACCAGCCAAACAGAAGTAAATAGAAACTGGAAACGGAAGAAAGGACGCCATCCATCCTATACCATACCAAACGCTGAAACATTGATCGCTGCTTCTCTGTGTCGGGCCATGCTGCGTCGACGGCCGAGGACCGAGAAGCTGTCTCTCTAATCATTAGGTACCTAGTCAAGTGATGCGTACCGCCGTGGCTGATCTCTGCCCACGGCTCGGAAAAACGAAAAAGGATGAAACAATTATAGTCTGCTGTCGCCGGATCGACGCAAGCCAGATCATCTGGCATGCCTCCCACCACGGCCTTCATGTTTTGTACGCCCACAGAAACGACATAATCGAAGGGCGCGGTTTCCCTCCGATGAACGACGGCGTCTCGGGCGGGTGCATGGAGGAATAGAAGCCGCCCCGCGCAGCCCATTCCGCGGCATCCCTCTCCTATTTCGGTGCTGCCGTGGGAGCGGCGGTGGGCGGCTCCAAGACGTGGGTGTGGTCCTCCGCCGAGACAACTTGCCCCGGTCCGTCTTGCCGGCAAATGATTGTGTTTGCCACCCAGGGATCCTCGATGATCTCGGCCATCTTGGCTCGCTCCTTGGGGTCGAGCGTCAGCATGCGGCTGATCACGTGCCGGCTCTCTCGAGGAAGAAGCCTCAGTATCCTCCAAGGGCCCCTGATTATCTCCCGCCTCTCTGGCGCGGGCCCGTCGCTCTGCCCCTGCTGTGGCTGCTGTTGCGGCGGCGGCGACGGTTGTTTTACTGGCTCGTCAAGAGTCGTCTTGTTCTTTTCGCCCTGGACGAAAATGTCCCGCTGAGGAGTGTCGGTCAGATCCGTCGTGGACTTTGCAGCCGGGAGCACCAGCTTCTTTGGGTCATGACCCGGAGTTGGATCGGCCGCAAAGAGCTTGAAAGAGTTGTCCGTCATCCGCGGCAGCTTCCACGGGAACCTGCGGAGCGTCATACAGCAGTATATGATGGCCAACGACCAGATATCGACCGCCGCCGGGTCGTATCTACGTTCATCATACACCTCTGGTGCCAGGTATGGATCAGAACCGACGATGCCTAAGGCCCGAGACGGAATTAGCACCGGCCCTCACTCGATCGAGCAATCATTTCATCTTCGCTTTAGTATGTGCCGGATGTCTGCTTACCTTTTGCAAGGTTGATCCCATTCTCGAAGGGATACTTGAACACGTGGGCGCTACCAAAGTCGATGATCTTCATGATGCCGTGCTCGCTGACAACCACGTTGTCCAGCTTCAGATCGCGGTGCGAAAGTCCCATGCTGTGCAGGTACGTGACACCACTGAGGATCTGGAGAAACGAGCAGGTGACCTCCTCGCGCGACATCTTGCCGGTCATGACTATGGCGAAAAGGTCGTACGGCGCGTACTCCATGACCTCGTACCATTTGCCCTTCTCCTGGACTATATCGAGCGTCTCGATGATGTTTCCGTGGTGCAGAGACGATCCTATGCAGTATTCGGCCGTGAGTTTCTTGACGTACTCCTTCTCCGTCTCGTACGTGTGGCGCGGGCGGAACTCCTTGACCGCAAACACCGTGTTGTCCTCCGCCCGCTTCATGAGCCTGACCGAACCGCCTGCTCCCGAGCCGAGCACCTTGCCGAGCTTCCCATATTTGGATGAAAGGCCATGGTCACTGCCAAACGGGATCTGTGCGGGCGATCTGGAAGCCGAGGCGGCCTTGCTGGTGGACCGCACCGAGGGCGATGGTGACGCAGAGCGCTGGGCCTTGTTCTGGCCCACTTTGAAGAAGCGCTTGAGATCTGCCATGGAGCTCGGTCTGCTGTTGACGGTCGGGGTCGTGCTGGTTTCCCGGTTGAGGTCTGTGTTCTTGGTCCCAAAGAAACCGGAGCTACGCTTATCTGGAGCGTTTTTGAGGCTGGCCGAGGAGGATGCCGTGGATCCCAGCTTCTTCTTGTTGAGAGAGAATTGGAAGCGCGGCTCAATGTTCTTTTGCTGTGGCCGCCTGTGGGCGGCGTAAGGGTCGTTGGCGTCACCATCGGGAGTGAAAGGGCGGGAATATAGCTGCGAGGCCGCAAGGCGGGAAGGACTGGACTCCCTCGAGGCCGGGAGGCTCCCGGGTCCGGCGGAGAACATGCCCTTGCGGTGCCCGCCAACCCTCGGGGCTTCCTTCTCTTGGGACGACCGTGGGCGCCGGGGGACATCTTCGGTGGACGACTGCGGCTCGGGACGCAGGCTCGGGCGGGCAGAGGCGGGGGGAGAGGACTCCTGGGTCGAGTCCTGGGGCGTGATGAGATCGTGTCGGCCTGCGGATTTCGATTCCTTTTGCCGCCTGGCCTCGGCGTCTGTCTGGCCGGTGGCGGCGGGCGTGAGCGGAGGGGACTGCATCTCGGGGGCCCTTGGACTCGGCAGGGGAGATTGGGGCGGTCCTCCAGTACTGCGGGTGTTCTGTCGGCTGGCGATTCTCGATTCGTCGTCATGGGAAACAGTCTGGAGGAAGAGGATGTGTTCATGTCAGCACGATCCGTCTGTCGGTCCGGGCGCGCCGAACAATCGCCTATTCGCCTGCCTGCTTGCCGAGTGCCCAGGAGGCGGGCTCGGCAACAGGCCGAGGGCAAAAGAGGAGGAGAGGAGGTTGCGAAGGAGCACGACGGACCCTCGATGCCGGTAAAGAAACTGGCTGAAAAGAAAATATGTTCATGCGGCGATCATGCAGGTGGGAGCCCTGCAGCGACTGCGCCAGGGCGTTGAGCTGGGTGGGAGTGACCTCAGCAGGATCGCCTAGCGCTTTCGCTGCGGTTGCTATGGGCTCAGCAGAGGACTGGTCGGCAGCGACCGGCTGGGGACCGATTTCCTCGACGACGGATCGAAAGCGCACGGCCTGCGCCGGGGTCTCTTCTTCTGGTGGTGCTTGGGACTCTGGGGAAAGCCGCGCATCATTGGGCTCTGAAGCTGGGAGCAGGCGAGGAAGCGTGAGCAAGGGGTTCTAGCGCATTGGCTGAGAGCGGCCATAGTGGAATGTGATGACGCCCAGGGACGAGACCAGCAGAGAGCCAGGGTGGGGAGGGAGGCGCCAGGGGAAGAAGGGCGTTGGTGTGTCATACCTGAGCCGGCGCCCGCGCATGGGCTGGGGGGATCCGCGCCAGCGAGGCTCGCCATGTCGAGCGGAGGCTGCGACGTTGCAACGATGTCGGGTAAGGCTGCGCCTGAACGATCCAACACAAAGAGCAAAGAATACTCGATGCGGAGTCGCAGGGCGAAAGGAGGCGGCGGGTGTTTCGAAAGGGCAGCCCGAACAGGAGGGAAAAAGTGATACTTGGAACAGCTCGTTCGTGGGTAATGGCCGCACCGGCACGGCTGGGTTGGGGACAGACCAGGGCCAGCTCTAGTCGGCCAGACGGATAAGACAGGAAAGCTGTTCCGCGCGGCACCCGACAGCACCAGGACGCCGGCGGCAGTATCGCTGGTGGGGCTGAGAATTGGTCTGGCCCCCGTTAGTCTGCCAGGCTTTCCCAACTTCCCTGCTTCCGGCTTGTTCCTTGGTCATCCAATTTGTCTGGACGACAGCGGCGGATCTGCAAAAATGGCCCGAGAAAAAAGAGGCTGGGCTGTTTGCATCCTCGCGCCTTCTCCTTGCGGCTGAACGTGGCTACAGGCACTCCCAATGGCGCTCTTCCTGCCACGCAGCTCTCCAATTTCGATCTGATACTGCGCCCAGGGGCATGCACCCCCTGTCTCGATCTGTGACAGGCGGATGAGACGTGCGGCTGCGCCGGCGGAACCGAAAAATAGAAGCAGGAAAGCATGGAGATTCCGGCTGGCGGTCCGCACGGCCCTCCGCCTGACTCGAACGAGGCAGTGGAAGAATACAGTGCCGTACTAATGTTCTCGAAAAGTTCTTTTGCCATTTTGATCCGCCACGCATCGCCACTTTGACATCCATCCGTTGGGTCAAGATTGACGCAATCGAAAAATGGGAGTTCCCCGCCTGGAACTAAGAACGTTGTTAACTTGACGGGCAATCCCGGGCGGCTCGAAATCAGCAGCGGAGGAGGGCATTGGTGCGATCCCAACCGCGGGCCTGTTTAGCAATCACGGCCGCTCCAAGCGCCACAAGAAGCCAACCGTCAGCGGGCGCGGGGTTCGCCCGCTTGCATTATCTCGGGCCAGGGGCAACCTTGGAAGGGTTCACCAAGATGGGCGGAAGCCCCACTCTCTACGCCTCTGTTAGTGCAGTAGTGCGCGTATCCAGATACGGCCTCCGCCAACCAATCGTCACAACACGACGCCGTTAGCATCTGCAGAACTGCTGGTCCTGGCCCGTCCTCTCCGGAATCGGAGAGCTAGGTCGAGCAAACGCGCCATTACGGAAAATGGTGTCTGCAGCCCGAGCTAAAAGGCTGGACGGAAATCGGCACACTCGGAGCCGCTCGTTGGCCAATTGGGATGACCTAATTTCTGCCAAGCACGGCAAGGGCTGCAGTCTGGATGGGAGGCTTGATAGGCGGCCCGGCTGGGGTCGCTGGCATTAGTTTACATCTCGTCATATCCTCTTAATGACGTTCACCGTCCACGCCAGCCGACGAGCGCTCCATTTGTGTGCAACATGTAAGTCGTCATTCCTCCCACGCACTGCATGTGTCAATCACGTCAAATCCCTTTACAGACTGACTGGTACCCGGCGGCGGCGCGCTCATGCTTGGATTTAATGTCGGGATTGGATGTCTCTGTCTTGTGGGGAGCAGGAAAAGATGAGAGAAGGCCCGAATAAATCTATCCGACAAGGCTACTCGGGTATGGTCTTGAACAGGACAACCGAGATCGCCACACTCCGGCATCGAGACCCGCAAAGCTCCGCCGGAAGATCTTACCCTTGGCACAGCCGGATTGGAGTCACGGGGCTAGCTTCACAACCTGGGTACCCCCTTGCCCAACGTCGGGCGCAAGTTACCCATGACTACCAGGTGAGTTCCTATCGTATAAAACGCGGCTTTTCCTGAGCTAGGGCCGAGCCAGTGGAGCGCGTTGGTAAGAGGTGTTGGTTTTATGTCTTTGTTGTTCGAATCGTCGACGGCACAAAGCCCAATATACTACAATCGTATGTGCCCGCAAGGCCTACCTGGCATCGCTTTGGCTCGTGACCGGAGCAGCATCCATCAGCGAGCGCATCGTAGCTATGCCACAACGTCTACCCCGATCGATTTTGCCTGGTAGATGATCGACCTGCATAGGCCTTCCAACGGCAAGCCTGAAAGCCGGAGTTCGGACTGCTTGATCTTGGCAATCTCGTAGACGTGCTTGAGCGATATGGTTCCGACAATTTCTTTGCCTGGATTGCTGGCCCCTTTCCTTTTCCCCTTCTTGCCTGTCGGCACCTGCGCGGCGTTGAGCAGCAGCCAAGACGTCTGCGGCGTGCGCACATCGAAGTGGAATGTCCGGTCAGGGCGGACTGTGATCATGACCGGCGTCGGAATGCCGGTGACTATATGTGCCGTCCTGGCATTGAACTCCTACGGTTTGGTGAGCGTCCGTTAGCTGCCTGGATCGCTAGTCGGTCTTGGGGAGCACACACAACCCGTATGCCTGCTGGCATGGCGCAATGCCGCCGTACAGCGTACCTTGCAAAAGTCCATAGACTTCACCCCCTTGCTTCCTAGTGCAGGGCCGACTGGCGGCTGAGGACTCGCCTGCCCAGCTCCGACGATGAGCTTGACGATCTGGTCCACCGCACCGGCGGCGCGCGCCTTCGACATTGCGCCAACCGCCGATTCTCGAGATGTAAGCGGTTTCGCTGGGTGGAGAGCCGTCGACTTCGGCCGAGGAACCAGTACCGGCAACTTCCAATGGTCGAGGTCGCCGTCGCTGCTGCTGGGTTGTCGCAAGGTTCGGGTTGGCGACGGCCCTGGTGGCTTGTGTCTGCGGATGTGGGGCAATCAGTTCCAGTCCGAGTTGTGAGCTTGATGCAGAAAAAAAAAACCGACCATTGAAGATTCCGTCTCGTCAGCCACACCTAGCCCGCAGAGGCAGTTCCCGAGTTCCGGGTCTGTGCCATCCTTGTCGGCTGAAGTGCGGCTTGGGCCCTTTCCACCCACCTGCAGCGGCCTGCAGCAGCTGGGCAAAAAACGGGGTAGCAGTGACGTCCACAAGCCACAGGGGAGCCATCACCGCGTCCCGCCTGATGCGTGCAGTGGAACCCCTCGCCCGCCGGGTCCCCTCCGCCGCCACCCAATCTCGACCGCCGTGACAGGAACAGCAGGTATTGGTTTGAAACGGGGCAAGCGGTGAACTTCAGAAATTCGGCCCAAAACATTTGATCACTTTCGACCATCTCCAGCCTCAACTTTCTCTCTTTCACATATACCCCACTGCTCAGCACAGAGGAGACGCCGTGTCCCTTTACGAAGGACGCTTGCATTTTAGGTGGGCTGAGATACTTCAAGTCCGGCTGTTATTCCGGTTGGAAAAATCGCAGGCAAGTAGCATCCGCATCCGGTGCCCGAGAACAACCTAATGTCCCTCGGCAGCATGGGGCAACGTGTATCTTCGCGGTATTGCCTCTTCACGTCTGCTAAGCCTTTGATGGTACTAGACACTCTCGTCGGATAGAGCACCCACGCCCACGATGTTCAACTGGGCCAAGCAGCAGTAAGCGAATACTCCGAGCCCGAGCCCGAGCCCGCTACAACAGGCCTGCAATCCCACGTCTCGATCCCCGTCAACTCCAACAACGAGCGTCCAAGGCCCTGAGCTGACACGAGTCCCTACCGTCCAGACTGGCCAACGTTGCCGGCACGCAGGAGCCCATCTATGGACCGAGTGCGATAAAGTCGGTTGCCGAGGAGGCCAAGACCACGCCGTACACCGAGCTTACACGCGATGACCTGAAATGGAAGGCCATGGAGTCGACCTGCGTCGAGACGCAGAGTTTCTACTTAGTCGCAGACAATGGCCAACTTGCGTTCTGCCAAGTAATCTATAGCAACGTTGTGTAAGGGCTCTCACCGAGGCTCCTCTGCCCCTCTCCTCAGGCTGGCTGGTACAAAAATCGCCTCGTTTCTGCCCTGCTGACCCCGTCAAACTCCAGCGGCATCCGCACCACGTGCCAGTTTAACACCAAGGTCTTCAATCTCGATGGCACCAAGCCGCACCTGTGGTGCTCAACGCCCCTGAGCGAGCACTTCTTCAGCGAAGACATGACGGGCTTCTTCGCCAACGACTGTGCCCTCGAGCTGTCCGAGGACGGTGACTGCTACACCATCAAGTCCATGACGGATGAGCGCGCCATTGTCAACCTCAAGGTGACGAGGTCAGCCCCGGGCTTTCACGCCGGCAAGACGGGCAACACCCTGTTCGGGACCGACCTCGCCAACCCCTGGGGCAGCATGCGCCACGCCTTCTGGCCCAGGTGCGAGGTTGAAGGAACCATCACTACGGCCGACGGGTCCATAGACATGAAGGGGCTTGGGCTTTTTATCCACGCACTCCAGGGCATGAAGCCGCACCACGCCGCCGCCAGCTGGAACTTTGCGAGCTTTCACGGCAAGAGCCACTCGGCCGTCCTGATGGAGTACACGACCCCGCCGTCGTACGGCAGCACCACGGTTAGCGTTGGCGCGATCGCACGCAATGGCGACATTGTTGTCGCCGGCTGCTCCTGCCACGCCGAGCACGTTACGACCAAGGGCGACTCCGAGAATGACTGGAAGGAGCCGGCAAAGGTCAAGCTAACGTGGTCCGGAGTCAGCAAAGACAACAAGCCCGTAGAGGCTCTCATCGAGGGCGATTACGAGGACCGCCTTGACCGCATCGATGTCATGGCCGAGGTCCCCGGGTTTGTCAAGAAGATTGTTGGCGCTACCGTCGGTACCAAGCCGTATATCTACCAGGCAAGTCTAGACCTCGACGCAGGAACTCCCGGACTGCTCCGTGCGCCCTGCGACCCTCCCTAAGGGGCCCACGCTATTAGTGTCCCTTTGTGCTGACCACCAGCACAGTACATGCCACGCAAGACGCCACTGAGCCTAAAGCTCAAGGTCGGAGACGAACCCGAAATAACGGAAACAGGCGCGGTTTTCAGCGAAGCAACATTCATCACGGACTCGGAGCCGGTGGCTGAGAACTGACCAGGTGATATCGGCACTTTTATTCGACCGTGTGCCGTTTGTGCACTGTTCTTGGGTACAAACGATTTGGCCTTGCTTAGTAGACAACATGTCCAGACTCTGTGGGTTTGATAAACGGAGTTGGGCTGTTCATGGGGATATATAAACCTTTACCACTGCGTCAGGGATCCAAACGGCACGTCCTCCTCGGGTGATGTCGCCTAAATACCATAATCGCGGCGCTCCTTGGGCATGATCCAATGGTGGAATCAGAGTCTTGTTGCGTCACAAGGCAGCACCACATATCATCTACTCGACCATAGTTAGCAGCAAGATCACTCACTGTATTTTCCAGTAGTTGGACGCTAGCCACGAAGTGGGAATGCATATCAAGGCAGGTGTCTAACTATCACAAGAGTTCGGGTGGCCGCTTTCATGAAGCGTGATGGGATTTGGCTCTGGGAATCGGTTCAAAGACGCCATCGAATGCGGTCAATGCCAAAAGCCTTGTTTGGTTTCAATCAGCATAGTGTCCGCCGGGCCTGTCGATCAGAGGCGGTCTCCATGTGTGCGTCGCGCTGAATTCTTGGCAAAAAAAAAAAAAAAAATGGTAAAGGCCGCTTGCGGGCGCCCTCGCGCTAGCTCGGCGCTGGTTCTAAGGGGTCGGGTATCAGTTCTACTTCTGGGATAGCGACTGGCTTCGCTCCCTATCCGGACTGAGGTGTCTCAGTTTTCTGTGTCATCAAGGGGGTCGGTCTAGAAAGAATCTGAGATAGAGAGCCCCTCGTAGTGCCGACGTATCTATCGTCTCTAAGCATCTCGGCAAATGTTTCCAAATTCCTTTCTTTTTCCGCCTCCTTTGTTCGCTTTGCAGCCTAGACATCTGATAGCGAACTACTACTGGTAGTTTTGGAACGCTGGGGCCGAGGCCGACCAGACCACCTGCTCGGTCCTTTGTTTGTCAGTTCTTTGAGCAACATGCCGCCCTCTGTTTCGCATCCGCACGTCCAAGGCGCCTGACCCGATGGCCGAATAAATCTCCAGGCATCGATACGTCGTGGTCATGGAACACTCCCCTGCTCCCTATCACCTCCAATCTGCAAGGGCCGTGGGATCTGCTTGTCTACCGCCCTTGCCTACAGCGACACAAAAGACATCCCAGCGCATCAACGCTTGATCACGATACCAGCATCCCACCATGTCCGCAGATAAAGGTGCTAACTGTGCGACGGCGATTCCCCTGCGACCGACACGGCGGCAAAGCCCCAAGGATATCTCCTCCCCGACACGCCATGCGTCCACTACCGCATCGGCCTCTGGCCCAGGACGGCAGGCACAGAGCGGCAGGACCAGCAGACCCGGCAACATCAGACCAGTGCCTCCCGCGCCTGTGCCCACCGCCGCCACCGCAGCAGTCAATGCCCTCCACAGTCTGTCGTCGTGCTACGACCAGCACCACCCCGAGCGGGCGTACCTCGCCGCCACGCTCCGGCGGCAGGACGAGCGCGCGATGAAGCTGTTCCAGAGCCTGAGGCAGGTCGAGCAGCGCCTCGCCGCGCAGCAGTCGGGTGAGGAGGAGTGCGGTGGCAGCGGCATCAACGACGGGGAGCGCGGCCCGAACCGCCGCAAGCTGCGCAAGGAGGCCGCGCTGCTGAGACGCAAGCTCGCCGAGGCGGAGCAGCAGGAGCGTCTGATCCTGCTGCGGCTCGGCGACATCTACGTCGAGCTGCAGCGGCAGGAGCGGCGGGCCCAGGCGGAGCAGCGACAGCGGCGGCAGCCGACGCAGGCCCATCGCCAGCCGGTTGCGGCTCCTCCGGCGCTACCTATTGTGTATAGCCAGCCCTTTTGGGCCGCCGGCGGCGCTAACCACACGGCCAAGTCTAACATGGCGCTGTGGAGGGGCGACGACGGGAATACGGATATGCAGGCGGTTCCTGAGCGGCAGGCCCAGACACCTGCCGGTCAGGCTGCGACCGCGGCTCCCGAGCGCTCGCTCTTGAGTCCATTGTCGCCGGTGTTCGAGCCTAGGGTGAAGTTCTCCGATACCTTTTCTTGGAGCTATGGCGGTGCTGGAGACGAGAAATCCGGGAGAGAGGAACAGACCGCTCAGGACATCGATCCCTTGTCTCAGGGAGCAGGATATGGGACGGGCCAGAGCGACCGGGTGGCGTCACCGGGATACATCCGCCAGGTTGCCATGACGGCGGACGACGAAGATGGGAGCGACGGCGAAGGAGGAAAAGACGGCCGTCATGACGACGGGGACGGGCTTCCGGGTTCGGACGTAAAACGGCCAAGCAGCCCCTTTTTGCGCGTTTGGAGCGGGCGAAAATGTGGGGGCCGCAGCATCTCGGTCAACACCTTCAGTCTTTACTACAGTCCCAAGCCGTGGGACAAGCGCATGAGCCTCTCGTGTCTGAGATGGCTTTGACTTGGAGAAGCCGGGCCGCTGACGGATGGCTGGAGGCAGGGCGGCCGGGGCTTTGGAGAAAATGTGGCGCGTAGTCCTAGCAGCGAACATATTGGGGTATAGGCAAATGGATAGAACCTCGTGTACCAGTATTCCGTCCCTGTGTGCTATTTCGAGAACCGGATCCATTGCGGAAGCATGCGGAGGGCTAAGAACACATGAATCGCGAGCTCAGCCCAACAGAGAACCAAGGTCGACGCCTCTTCCTTCTTTCTTTTGCCTTCTCCGTTCATGCAAACTCCCCAAACTGCCCATCGTCGAAGCCAAGGTCGGCCGCCGCCTTTTTCGAGGCGTTGCTGGACGTCCTGGTGTGTGACCTGGTCCCAGCTGCGCTCGGTGGGGGAGGAAGTGAGAAGCCGCCACCGCCGCCGCCGCCGCCACCACCACCACCACCTCCAGCGGCCGAAGGCGGCGGTGCTAGCGCAAAAGAGCTGAGCGGAGCCGAGGGCTCGTCCTGCTGCTGCTGGGTGCGCGCGCGGCCGCCAAGCTTGGTGCCGCTCAGGTTGACCGTGATGGTCTGGCCCTCCTTGAGGCTCCAGTCGCGCTTGACCTCGGGCTTGCTGCTCGCGGCGGCGGAGGCGGGAGGGGCGCCGGGGCCGCTGTTGGGGTTCTGCTCGAGGCCCAGGGCGCGGCGGGCCTCCTGCAGGGCGACGCCAAAGTCGAAGGACTCGCTCCGCTCCTCGAAGCCGATGCCCAGCACGGCCTTGCGGCCCGAGTCGTCCTGAACGCGCAGGGCGAAGAAGCGCGAGCTGTCGAGCGCCGGCTCGACCACGGCGGCCGACGTGTACGGGGCGGCGGCGAAGAGTTGGCCCGTGGCCGGGTCCTCGAGCACCACGTCCGTCTTGACCTCGTCCTCGGCGCCGCCGGGCTGCGGGGTGGCCGTCTCGATGGCGCGCAGGCGGGCGGTGAAGATGTGGCGCTTGGGGTCCTCGGTCCAGGTGGCGGCCGTGTAGCCCTTGGTCGAGGCCAGCGGCGGGATGTTGTAGACGTGCACGGCCGGCGCGATGAAGAGCACGCGCTGGATGGCGTCGGCGGGCAGCTGGCGGCCCGTCGCCGGGTCTATGGTCTCCATGGTGTGCTCTCGACGGTGCGCCCTCTGGCGGTGTCTCTTGTCATTCGGCGAGACGACACAGCCCAATCGTGCGGCTCCCAGAATACCAGCTCTTCACCACGTGTGGCGGCCAACGCAACGGCTCGTTTCGGCAAGATACCTGGGCTGGGCTGGCCTGCCTGGCGATGGCGACTCGGGCCGAGAGGGGCAGACCCTTGTGGCTGAAGAAGCTCCAACGCACGCCTGCTGTCTACCCCGCCATCAAGGGACCCGACTCGCTGCGAGTGGGTCTGGCATGGAGCTCCGATACCGTCATAGGGGCAGCTCAATCGGAGGAACCTTCAAAGAATCCAATTAGACGTTTGACTCACATCATCATTTTCTCAGATAGAGTTCCTTTCGGACGGCAAATAAAGCGACTCTCTGCGGACCCGGCATTTTTTGGTCTCTAGCATTCTCCATCATCACTACTGCTACAAAATACAGAAACCCGCCCCGCCGTCATGCTGTCGGACGCCGCCCCGCCGGCCCTCTCGCCGATAGTGACGACGGGATCGGCCAAGCCCGAGGGCCAGAGCGTCGCCGAGTATGGGTATGAGGGCGTCTAAAATCCTGGCTGCCCAGATAAACCCCTTAGCTGACGGAAACCCGGGCTCGGCTGTGCCAGCATCGTCTCGGCATACCAGCGCGTGCTGGCAGACGACCCCGACGTGACCATGCCCGTCGCCGCCATCGAGGCTCTCATAAGCGTGCTCGGCCAGACCACCTCGTCCACCGTCATGGAGACGCTCGACATCATCCGCACCGAGGCCGAGCGCCTCAAGGCCTCGGTCCCGAACCCGGTCCCGCTCGCTGCCGGCACCGACCTGTTCCAACAGTACCTCCTCCGCTCGCTTAAGAAGCAGGACGGCAGCAGCAGCAGGAAAGCCGCGGCGGCGGCAGCGGCACAATCGGCATCGACCACCACAGCCACCGACAGCTTCGAGGAAACGCGCCAGTACCTGATCCGCAACAGCCGCCTGTTCGCGTCGCGCGCCAAGCAGGCCCGCGCCGCGATCGCCGACCGCGGCGCCCGCATCATCACCGAGGGCAAGGTGGTTCTGACCGGGGGCGGCAGCCGGACGGTTGCCGCCATCCTACTGCGGGCTGCCGAGCTGCACACGGCAGAGCACGGCAGCCCCCGCTTCCGCGTTGTCTACGTCGTCGACCCGCGCTTCAGCTCTCCCACGCCAGCGACAGCTCCTTCGTCGTCGGCACAACAATCGCAATCACAAGAGCAGCAGCAACAGCAACAGCGACAACAAAAGCCCTCCGTCGCTGCCGCTCTACGCGCCCGCGGCGTCCCCGTGGCTGAGGTGGCCGAGCGTGAGGTCGCCCACGTCCTGCGCACCGCCGGCGTCGACCTTGCCGTCCTGGGCGCCGAGGTGCTCTGCCAGAACGGCGGCATCCTCTCGCGCATTGGCACCTTCAACATTGCCGAGCTGGTGCGCGCCTACGGCAAGTCCGTCTACGTGGCCGCCGAGAGCCACAAGATCGCCCGCGTCTACCCCCTGAGCCAGATGGACCTGCCACGCTGCGGCGTCCAGCAGCAGGTCGTGCGCTTCACCACCGGTACCGACGCCGACCCTCCCGCCTCCGGGCCGCCAAAACCTGCCGACGGCGATCCTGTGGACTACACGGTATTTTCCCCATGCACATATCCATTTTGATTCGTAGCTCCTAAGCTCTAACACGTCAAACCATCATCCCCTGCAGCCCCCGCAGATGATCACAAAGTTCATCACCGAGTACGGCACCAAGACACCAAGCGATATATACGAAATGCTTCTAGACATATATTCGTGACAATCAAGATGAAGCCTGCCGCTCGCTGCGGTTCATGGGATCACATACCGCAAGCCTCGGCAGGTGCATCGAGCTACCTTGGTGGTGGCGAACAAGCGGGTGTTTGGCAGCGTGGGTACGCCGGCTTCTTGTACATACATAGACAACACGCAAAAGATAAAAGATAAAAAGACCAGACGCGCAAAGAATACTTTTGAGGGTCTTCAGGGATGGCGAGTTGAATCGCTCATCACCACATTGTGAAAACAGTAGGTGTTAGGGAGGGAAAGGGGGTACGAGCATGGGCCTTGGTAATTTTGTGTTTTAATCGTGGAAGAAGGCCTCATCCTCGTCCAAAAAAAAAGGATCAACAGTGTTTCAGTCGATGCTGTCAAAGCCACAAACCTGCAATAATTGCTTCTGCTCGCCGCACGGCGCTAGACGGTCACGTCTCTGACGAGTCTCGCGCCGGCCCAGACGTACGGGTAGTTGCGCTGGTACCAGTTGACGCTAGATAGATGCGGGCATCGTGTGTGAGCACGTGTATCCCGGAAAGCTTTCACAGAAATAGGTATCTACAAGTCAGGTAGCAGCTCGAACATGACTTACAAGGACTTCCGTCCTGCGATGCGGGGGATGGTTGCCCACGAGCCTCCGAGCACGATGTTGTGCTTGCCGTCGAAAAAGTCGGCTGGGACACATGGCGTATTAGCAACGACCGAATCCCACGTATGCCCAGACTTGGGTTGATGGAAAAACGAAACCCGGACACGAAGAGCTCATGCGGCCGGAGAGAAGGGACTCTTACCGGTGTAGTTGGGGTACAGCGGCATGGGCTCGAACCCCTCATGCCGCTGGAGGACCGAGCTCGTCCACTCCCACACCCCGCCCATCTGCGCCTGGCCCGCGAGTCGACCCCCGTTGCCCGTGACGGGCGCCGGGTGCCACTGATGCAGCCCAACATTGGCGCCAGCAAGGTTGATGAAGAGTCCGCCGTTGTTCCTGGGCCGCGGCTCATCATCACCCAGCCCCCCAGCCCGGGATGGCGGGGTCTCCTCGACGCCGTCGTTCGAGAGGTGGCTGTGGCGTGGTCGTCAATCTCCGGCCTAGAACGTATGGGGACCCGGCAGCACAAACGCACCCGTTCACCGCTGGCACCTTCCTCGCCAGCTCCCTGTCGGCCGCGTCCTTTTGCAGCACCTCGGCGTGCTCGTAGATGCTTCGGGCCTCTTCGAAGGTCGGGATCCGGCCGCCCATCCACACCGCGCAGCCGGCTAGCTCGTCGTACGAGGCGGCGACGGGCCAGTCCAATGCGATCTCCAGCGGCACCGGTCCGTAGACAGTCCTGACAGCTTTGCCCGCCATGAACGAGGCTGGTAGGCTGCTGCCGTGAGCGCCGTTGTTGGCGTGCCCGTTGGCATGGCCGTTCGTGTGGCCGTTCTTCAGCCTGTCTCTAGGCTCCTGGCCGTTTGTGTTCCCGTTGGCGCTGTTGGTGGTGCTCTCCGCGCTCTTTTCCGTACTGACAGCGACCCACGAGGCCGGCATGTGGACGACGCCCTCGTGATACATGTACTTTGCGTACTGCGATAGGCAGGCCGACCCCAGTGTTAGCTCCTATGCAGCCCAAGTACTGCACAGCACCGTGGCCCTCGGCTATTCACAATGGCCTTTTTTTCGTGTTCTCTGGAGCAAGAGCACCGACCTCTTCATTCGTGATCGGCCTCGCCTGAGCCTGGAAGGCAGCCACTTTCACTCGCCTCTGGGGCTTCTCATTGTCCCTGTGTTGTGGCTAGGTCAGCGCTCCTGTCCGCACATGCACGCCCAGGACCCTCCTACCATCCGTAGTCTCGGTCCGGATCGGTGCCGCTCTCTGGGTCGTCAAGCCCAATGGTCAGTTCCGTAGCCGGGATCCGAAACCACCGATTTGGCACCCTGCTGGCTTGGGCCTCGGTGGCCAGCTGCCTAAAGTCTGGAGTACGGGTGCCTGGGGGTGGCAGTGCCTTGTCGCTCTGGAGCAGCATGTACAACAGCGTCTCGAGGTGCATGGCCTCGTGCTCATAGCCGACCCATATGGCCCTTCCGACGGTGCGGGGGATGTTTTGGACGCCGGCGCCGTATATGCCCTCCAGCCTGGCCCGGACCCTTTCCTGATACTCGGCTATTTCGCCCGCGGGTGGCCACTCCTCGGGTATTTCCGAGTGCGCATGGCAATGCTCTGGGTTGTCGACATCGGGGTCGATCCCGCGCTCGAATATCGAGTAGTAGTACTGCGGCTCCGTCGCCGGGTTCTTGGTGGTCTTCGTCAACTGGATGTCCAAGAAGGTGGGGATGTGGCCGAGATAGAAGATGCAGGCGTTGCGCAGCTTGATCGGCTTTTCCAGAAGCTCCTTTTTCGGGAGCATCCCACGCGTGATTGCATCCCACACGGCCCACAGCGCCCGCCAGTCGGCCAGACTGGGCAGGGCCGATGCCGCGTACTCGCTTGGTGACAGACCGAACGGCATGTTTGGCTTCGCGAGCAGATGGAGCCCTACAGCCGGAGCCGGTTAGTGGCTTCTTGCTCGGCTTGTCCAACCGGTGCTTGTGCTACGTTCGTGAGCCTCGGCTGCGTCTGCTAGCTGCCGTCTCGCTGCTCGTTTTTTTTTTTTTTCCTTTTTCTTTTTTTGCTTCCGCGCAGTATGAAGGTGTTCAAAGCGGGACTTCCCGCCGTGGCTATCCTTGTTTGAAGACAGGATAGTGTGAGCTGGGCCTAACACGATGCATCAACTGGGGCTGACCCCGCAATCTTCCTCTGGCAGCTGAACAAGGATGCGCTAGCCATGCAGGGCGCAAAGCAAGAGCGACGACAGGCAGTGATGTATGAAGCAACTTCAGCTGGCACGTGCCGATGGCGATGTGCACAGACAAGCTGTCCGACTTCGAACTTTCGAGGTGGAGACGTATGTGCGAGTGCGTGTCCGTGTATCCGTGTGGTGTACGTATAAAAGAGTCAAGGGACCCGGGTGGCGGTTGTCCGACGTGCCACTAAGCCGGCCCCGTGAGAACCACGGGTGAAGTAAGGAAGAAGGAGAAGTAGTGGCAACAGGAAGAAAAAGGCATGACGTACCATACTCGGTGCCCTGGGTCCAGCGGCCGGCCTCGACCACGCCCGAGTCCCGCCAAAGCTTCTCCCTATCAGATGGGGTGAACTTGACGCTGCGTTCGACAAAGACCCGCTCGCCCACAGGGACAATCTGGCCCATTGCCCACGTGTCTCGGACCGGGGTGTACCATGCCTGGTGGCGGCCCCCTTGCTCGTCGTACACATACTCGCCGATGACGCGCCAGTCAGCCACCTTGAAGGCCTCCTCTCCGAGGATGCGGTTGGCATGGACGAGGCCGTTAAGGATGAACCTAAGCCGCCGTTTTTAGCATTCCGTTCTCTTTGCGGCCCGAGCCCCTGGACGGCGAGCGCAGGAGGGGAATGATCCGTGTGCAGCATTTGGGTATCTTACTGGTGCGTCACGCCCTTGCTGTCTGGATTCGGTCACGGGTTAGTTGGCTCAGCAGAGCCGAGGCGCATCGCCACGCCTCCTGCTTTCAATGAGACTTACCGTTGTATGCATCGCTGATTGTCGGGGTCAGCAAGGCCGGACACAGACGACCCCATCGGGGACATGGAGGGGAGGAAGGGGCAGATCCATACTAGACTCTGCCGGGGTCGTAGCAGGAGTCGATCCCGATCAGCATGGAATCGCCAGGTCGGAGGACCTGCGAGAATCCCCTCAGGAAGTCGGAAGCCTCGTCACGCCGAAAGTTCCCTGAGAAGTCAGCACGAGCACGGAATTATCGACCTTTTTCCACACCAGGCGAGAAGGGGCTCGAGCCGAAAACCTACCAATGCTCGATCCCAGGAAGAGGATGCACTTTTGCCGACCAAGGTTGGCGGGCGACTTTAGCCACTCCTGGCCGTTGTCGTACGTCCCAAGCAGCCCGTGGCATCTGACGTGCTTATAGTGAGGCACTTGGGCCAGCGTCCTCTTCAGCTCATCCTGGGAAAGATCGAGAGCGTAGTAGTCGATGCTCTTCCCCGCATCGTCGAGCGCGCGCAGGAGGATGCTGACCTTGCGGAGGTTTCTATAAAAAAAATGACGGGCTGTCAATCTCGGAGGGTGGTACGGTGGGGGTGTTGGGGGATCGATAAGCTGCAGAGATTTGGGGGTCACCGTTGGGCACCTACCCGCTCCCAAGCTCAATGACCATGGACCCATCCGCAATCTCCTTGGCGATCTCGGCCGAGGAGGTTTCCAGGACGGCGATCTCGTCATTGGTCAGATAGTATTCATCTAGGTACGTTATCTTTTTTTTTTTTTTTTTTGCGTGTGGAAGCAAGCATTAGCGTGACGATCCAGCCTGACCCCGCCATCATGGAGGGTCGCATCCAGGGCCCGTCGTAGGCCATCAGTATAAGAGCCTCTCTGACCTCCTCAAAGAGCTGCAGACCTCGTTGGTCGTAGAGGAGCATTGTCGGCAAGACGCGCGGTCCGGCCTTTGGGTGGAACAATGACACGATCTCAGCTTTGAGGTTGGTTTCAATACCAGCGGCACGGATGTCGATGATGCGAGACGCTGGATCATGGCCGTTGGTCCCTCCGACGCCATGGTCCGGCCTGAGTTTGGGGGTCACGGAGGGCGGCTTCCCTCCCACGCCTTCCATGGGATGTGCCACCCCACCGGAAGGCAGCAGCTCGAGCTCTGCTGCAGGAGTCATGGTGACAAGGAGGGACAGGGTAGATGGACCTGTTGCGGGTGATGTCTGCGTGGGCTGAAAGAGAGCTTCAGACGCGCGGGATGGCAGAGGACCGAGAAGGGACTAGCCAGGGAAGAGAGACTGGCAGGCGTGGGATGACGGGAAGCTCGGACGTGACGTCTGGTGATGTGGCAGAGACTACACGGAGCTTCCCAGAAGGGGAGATGGCGCGTGAGAGGAAGATGGCAGGGAGCAACGAAGAGGTGGGCATGCGAGGACAGATAACTGTGAAGAATGCGGAGAAGATTACCAACTAGCCCGAGAGTATTTTAAAACCCGACGATCAATATCGAGTCGGGAGAAACGGCTTGTTTCTGCATTTTTTTTTCTTCTTACAGAGCCGTGGGCAGGTGACCTCGGCAAAGGGCGCCAGCTATGCTGGAGTGGTGTCTACCTACCATCCTACTCTACCTTGCTTAGCAGGGGAGGCCTTCGAGGGAATAACGTCGTTGACGAGACCGACCGACGCGGTAGCCGCAGGTACAGTACCTCGCTGGGCCATACCAAAAGCCGACTTGGTGATACCGTCGGAGCGGGACCATGGGGACGCTAGTCGGATGGGGCGATGTGTCGAGGCGGCGGGCGTCAAGAATCGACGAGGTACGCGCCGGCGATCCCTGCCCGCGGGAGATGCAACAGCCCAGGCCAGGTGATCGCGGCCACGTTCACGCATCTCCGCAGTAGCTCCGAGAACGAGGGAGTGCGGACGGGCGGCCGCTCAAGGCCCCACGGGCTGGGCTTTCCAAGGATCTTGGCATGCAGGTGTGCGCATATCTACCTCATACCGCGGGTCGGGGGGTGTTCGTTGGTCTTGTGTCCCAACCGCTTGGCCGCAAGAGAAGTAGGTAGGTAGGTAGGTAGGTAGCCGGAACGTGCCTTGGACAGAACAAGGCCCTGCCGTGGATGTAGTGCATCGAAGGGCGACCGTGCCAATGGCGAGCCGCAGAAGCCGCGAAGCGAGCACGGCAGGCGTCATGAGACCTCGCTCGGTTCAGGTTTTGTCCCGAAAAGGGGCTGCTGCTTTCTGCTTCGGCTTCTGCTGGCTTCCAACATGACAAGCACATTCGCCATTGACAGCTGGGAGTTGTGTAAAGCCAATTCGGCACACAATCTTGGCCGCCGCCAGCCCCACGCCGCCGGCCCACGCGCCATCCGAATTGGGCCTAGCGGCGCCTGCAACCCCCGAAGACTCCACACCGCCCCGCTGTCAATCGTCATCGTTAGCCCGAACACCCAACCAGTCGTCTTTCTCGGTTGGTAGGGCTTACACATTTGCACGACATTGCGCTCATTCTCTGGCGCTGACGTCCGCGAGGCTCGCCAGCCGTTCTTGGCTACCTAGGTACCTACATATTTATGTACATCAACATTCTCCAGGCCGGCCTTGGCCATCTACGGGCGCGGGTGCAGATGCGGGCCTCGGTGATGGATGCCGTGGCGTCGGGCGGACTCGAACCTCAGTCCCAGACGTGCCGGTCTCTCTGCGCTTGCCCCCCACCCCCAACCCCAGGCCAGTGGCTCCGCCAAGGCCTCCTCCCGCGGGATATTATCTTATAGGACGCTCAGTCTGTGGGGCCAGGCGTGGGATTTTACTTCATGGGCTCTTGAGAACCTGCTCACTCATCAGGGAACCCCTCTTTCTCGGAGAAGGGATAAACAAAAAGTCGTCCGACCAGGTGCAACCCTACGAGGTGCCTTGCCATACCGACGTTGCAAGCATAGTACACACACCGCCCCCTCTTCCGTGCGCGAACAGCTGTCACCGGTGAAGAGCAGGTACAAGCCAGGTACCTGGGTACGCAAAAGTAGGTACCTCTTCCTACCTGTGGACCTCCTCCGGCAAATGCCTGATATAGCCAATGGCGTCCACGCCCGCATCACCGATGGCTGCCTTGCTACCTCGCCCTCCTGCCGACTTGGGGATCGTGTGGCTAGAAAGGACGGTCGGATGCACGAGGGAGAGCTTTCTTCCCAACGTCTGAGTTGGGCTCGGGCCTTCTCCCGCTGCTTGCAAATCAACCTCTGTCTGACCAGGGTGGGCGACAGATGGCAGGGTTCGCCGGCGCAGCTGATCAGCCACCTGGTCCGCGCTTGCAGTCGACGCTGCTCCGGACCCCTGCTAGCTTTCAGCAGCAATCCATGGCCATGCTCTTTGTTTTCCCTCGGGCGTCCATTGGGCTCAATGCTCTCTACATTAGTAAACGACACGCGGATACATATGTTGCACCAGAGTAGCCATCTGGGAAGTGTGCCTCTTGCTCCGGGTCTCCGTGTCAACCCAACATTAAAGATTTTGCCATGGGCTGATTCTTCCGTCACTCGCTGGGTGTACTTGAGGCCCGCAGCAGAAAGTAGTACAGACAAACCTGTTTTTCTGTTCTTTCACCGTCCTTCCAAGTCTGCCCTGCCACATTCCGTTAGGCGCATCAGAGGCAGACATCCCTGCCGACGGGCTACAGTCCCGAATAAAATCTGAATAGCGAATGGACAGCACTAACACAGCCGCGTCTCGAGTTTCTAATACATCGAATTTGGGGAAGAGTTGATTCCGAGGCGGTCAGCCGCGATTTCCAATCTCCCCAGAGATCACGACGGCCCTCATCCAAGTCTCATCTTTGCAACAGCCTGGGCGGTTGAGCCAGGGTTGCATGAAACGATAAGTCCGTGCTCCTGCCGAGCCACTTTTTGGAAGACGAATAAGGAGGGCCGGGACGGCGCCGATCCTGGCAGTGGTTCACAGCCGCAACGGGGGTGCCGATTTCCGGGTTGATATATGATGACGACTTTGATTATGTAGGGCCTCTCCTGTGCATAATGGGCGGCGGGGCGCTGATCCGTGCTTCCCCGCGGGTGCTCACAAATCGATAAGCCACCAGCCCAGGGCGAGACCGCCACCAGGCCATATATCTCCACTCTTATTTGTGAGCTTGCTTTGCTGCATGTGAGGGCCGGAGGTAGCCCAGCTTTGGGTCCGTCCGGTAGGGCATCAGGGTAAGGCCGTACAAAGGGCTCCTCATAGTCGACGTTGGTAGGAAAGGAGAGGTCAGCATGTGCCGCGAGTGTAGATGAAAGTTTCCTGGCGCTCAGAGAGCACAAAGTCATCAGGGCCAGCGATCCACGCCCGCGGATAGCAAATGTGAAGTTGGTGCCGGCACCATCGTCGACCTCGCCCTCCAGGGCATGTTGGAGGACTTGCTAAATCACCAATTGCTGCGGTAGAATGACATGGTTTCCCGTTGCCAACCGATGTCGGCGTGGAGCAGCTCACAATCTTACTCAAGTACTTGCAGTCCAACGGATCAGCTACGGCAACGTGTAGGAATAGCTCTCCCTGCAGTCCCCCTGGGTTCTGGGGATTCTGTTCTGGCCATGGCACCAAAGCGGCGCACATTGGTAGCAGGAATCTCTATAGCCCAGCAGAGCCAGACAGCGACTATGATGAGAGCGCTGGCAGCAGCCCGGCCAAGGTGGGAGAGATGGGTTACGGAATGGCTTTCTCGTCTCGCCTACCACCCAAGGCCGGATGCGGCGGTTTGCCGTCGCCTCCTGAAATCGGAGAGGGGCAGGCTGTTGGCCTAATTTCCGCCCTGTTCCTGAACAGCCTGCACATACCCGAAGTGGCGGGCGACCTATCATCTGTCATATACGCACGAGCTGAGGCATAAGTAATACGGAGAGCAACCCGGCCGAGAAGGACAGGGAGCGGCGGCGTGCCTAGATGCCCGTTTAGAGGAGGGGAAGGGCAACAAACAAGCAGAAGCCAGACGGGTAGGCACCTACCTGCCACGCACCCTGCCGCATAAATTGCCCATCAAGCCCAAAACAAAAACAGACATTCTCCAGGATCAGCAGAGCCTCCGCCTCTCCCTTCGTTTCATCAGCCTTTGCTTTCCCTAAAGCCCGCCACGCCATGCCCAGCTGGAGCAAGCAGCAGAAGTCACATGCCATTGTCGGCCTCGACTTTGGCATGGAGTGTAAGTCGCCCAGCCCGTCCCGTCATGGTGCCTCCCCCTTGCCTGCAAACAGGCCCGACGCCAGGTCTCAACTTTGCCCATGGGCATGCTATATAGGCATCAAGGTGGCGATGGCCTTTCTCGACGAAGCCAGCAGCGGCTATGAGGCCATGCTACTGCGGTTCAACGAAAACCCGTTCACCGACGAAACCAACAACCTCACCGTTCTGGCGTACCCCTCCGGACAGGGCGGCGGCGGCGGCCCAGAATGGGGATACGCCGCCGATGCCCCGACGGGCCACCGACTGGTACGTGTTCCGCCACTTCAAGCTGGCAGCCCTGCTGGCGTCGGACAGCCTGTTCCGGCCCAGGGCGGAGCACCCAACGGACGTCGTCGCCGCCAGCGGCGGCCCGGCACTGAACAAGACGGGCCGCAAGCTCTGCCTGGACGTGCTCAAAAAGCTCCTGCCCTGCGTCGTCGACTTCTACACCGAGAACGCGAGAGGAAAGCTGCCGGCTTAGGGCGATGCTCGGGTGGACGTCGTCCTGACCGTGCCGCTGACCGTTGGCAAGGACCGTGGCGCCGTGCTGGCCAAGGCAGCCCGTGACGCCGAGAAGAAACGCAAGGTCCTCGGCGTCAGCCTGACAGAGACCGAGGCTGTGTGGTTCAGATCGTGCATGAGAAAGGCGACTTGTTCATGGTAAAGAGGACTTTGGTTTTGCTTTGCCCATGCTCGCCGGCCGCCATGGGGCCAACCCGACCATGGTGCAAACTCCGCCTTGGAGTTCCGGACTGACAGCTCTCTCTATCCCTCCTAGACTGGAGACCATACCCCGATTGCCGACATTGGTGGTGTAACATTAGACACGTCGCTGCTGGTGCTCGCCGACAAAGAGAAGGTCAAATCTACACAGACTTTTGGTGGCCCATGACGAACCAGCTTTTCGGGGGTGCCTATATCGATGATGCCCCGGAGAAGAATATTGCCCTAGCCCTCGACCAGTGCAAAGCCCAGGGATCAACCGCCGTTGCAGCGGACATGGCGGGCGTGGCCCGCAACCTCAGCCGGCATTTCTCAGCTCGCCACGCCAAGCACAGTCTCGGCAAGCGTGTCGGCGATCCGGACAGCGCGGATGGCAAGTGCGTTGCTTGCGCTCCCATTGCCTCCCTTCTCGAGGGTGTCCTCACTTCCTCTCCCGGCGAGAATCGGGATATCACGTTCCAGGACGCTCTTACGCATCTGAGCCGGTGGGTTCTCGGATTTCATGCTTCTCCCTCCTCCTCCTCGCTTCCAGGCGCCACGTCGTTGCCTCGACTTGGCTAACAGTGGAAACAAACACACGCACCCGCCGTGCTTCAGGTCCGTCCTCACGGACCTGTTTGACCGGTAGATCCACGGCGAACACGGCAAGTGCCACAGCATCACGGCCGAGACGAAGATCATGCGCGACTACGTCCGGGTCAAGCACGCCGCCACACCCATCAGACACCCGTCCCGGGAGCGCGACGCGGGCCAGGCGCCCAGGGCCCACGACATCCTCGACTTCCTCATGTTAGGGGGAGGCATGGGCGCGAACGAATACATCCGGACCGAGATCGAGGACGCGCTGCGGTACCGACCTCCGCACCCACCGCCGAGCAAAGCGGGCGTCCAGTCCGCCGAGATCATCGAGGACATGCGGTACCTTGCTGCCGAGAGCCCGCAGCACTGCGTCTGCCAGGGCCTGGTGCGGGCACATACGCAGAAGCTCGACAGCCGGAAGAAGCGCTGTTCTTTCCTCTTCAAAAGGCCGGGCTTCACGAAGCGGAAGTAGACCGCGTCGGCAAAGGGCGGGCCAAACTCATCCATCGATACGGCCTTGGCACTGCGGGGATGGCTAGAGGCAGTGATAGCACCTGCCTGTTTATATCTAGGCTGGTAGGTACCTGCTGAGCAAGACCGAATCCCTCGCACTTGCGCCGACGGGAATTCTGCGGACGAGGGAAACACATATATATGTACCTGCCTGCCTACCTACACAAATAATCTCCCCCGAAAACCTTTCGCCCTCAAATCTGGATCGAGTGCCAGCCCTGAGCAGCCGCGGATGTAACCTGAGCTCAGGTGGTACCGCGGTGGTCAAGGTGATCAGCCTGAATTAGCTCTTGGCATTTTCATACACTCGGGCAAAGTTGCCACAAATTCCCGGGCCACAGCTGCGTAGTTTTTAATCTGTTTCCACCGGACGCCTTGTCGAATGGCCGCCTTGCGTTGCGGCAGATAGTCGATTTTTCAAATTCACCTTAAAACATTTATCGCTCAAAAATTATATATATATTTTGCTGGTAGGAGTCCGTTGCTCCTGTTAGACGGCTCGGAGAGCTCCAAAAGTGGTGAACAACGATCTCTGTGATGTGGGGAAAAGTCCTATTATTGTGCATAAGGGGGAAAGAATCTATCTGCCTGGAGTAGAGCTCAGGATGACCCTTTGTAGGCGCGGAAGGATCGCCCAAAGGGCAGTCCTCCGCTCTCACGTGACTGGTCACGTGAGGCCCGGGCGGGCCCCAAAGGGCCCTTGGCTCCCTCCGTGAGGAATCCCCTTTTACTGATCGCACGCGCACACCAGTGCTATTCCAACATATTTCATAATAAGTACTGTTGTGTCTATTTTACGGACCCTAATCCCTCTTTTATATTTGCATGTAAAAGCCCATGAATCCCCGTTCGGTTGCGGACCGCATCCGGTCCTGGGCCCAGGAGTAGAAACTATATCTGCTGACCGTCCCCGGGCCTATGTTAAACAGTGGGTCCATCTGTTTGCTTGTTTTAACTGCGTTTGCTTCTTGTTTTTGAGACTAGATCTACGTAGATACATAGAAAACACGAGATACATAGAAAGTACAAGCCATCTCCCTTCTCACCCAACGACGTTGGTCAACGCGACAGCCACGAACAACGTGATATTCTATTGACTGTTGTTCCTCCTGCAGTCAAATTCTGATCCGTGAAACTGTGCCAGTCGATGCCTACCAGGCCCTTGATCGGGTCGTCAAAGTGTTTCTTCAAGTCAATTTAGACTTCCGCCACCGCATCCGCCACCGCATCCGCCACCGCATCCGCCACGCCGGCACCCGCGAGCTGGATCCGCGTCGGCACGATCCAAAGGCTAAGACTGAGGGACATCGCGCCCCAGGTCTTAATGGTGTCGAAAGTGGTCGACGAGTCCTCTCCTAAGCACCCGACAAGGTGGATGCCGCAAAAAAGCACCAGGCCAAGAAGCAGCCGGCGCTGGTCCCGCTGCCACAGTTCCAGGCCCAAGAAGACGACGAAGGTAACCCCCCATGCGGCGAAGGCGGCAATCTTGTACGCCCGGGTTTCGCCGTCGGCCTGTTGGAGGGCCGGGATGCATGCGGCGGCCGCGGTGTTTATGCCACCCACGAAATGCAGCAGGCAAGCCTGGGTGCCGCGGTAAGGGGCACGCCCAGCACTAGAATGTGCATGCGGCCGGTTTCGGCTTGCCACGCGCGGCGGGAAGCCGTGGCCGTTGCCATTGGTATAGCCAGCTGCTGGCTGTTTTGAAAGATAGAGGAGCTGATCGCCGTCTTGGTCGTGCAGCACGCATTGGCGCGTGGCAACAAGGCCGGCACGTCTCTCGTGGAGGACGTCACCGGGATCGTGGTGCTTTCTCACGAACACAACCCAAGACCGCCCTTTGGACCCGTCGGCCCCCCTGTACTCCGCGCACCTCGTAGGCACGCCGCGGGGCGGGGAACCGTGAACATGGCCGGGGCCGCTGCGCTGGCCGGCCATGGGGGGCGGAACGGGGAGGCAGGATTGCGGAAGCCCAGTCCGACCCTTTTTGGCCGCCTTGGGGCTTTTGATGGTGCCGATGTACATGCCGGTACTGGCGGAGTCCTCGCCGCGCGCGGTACTTTGACCGGACCCCATAGCGCTGGCTTGATCGGCGTACCGGCGGCTGGGGCGGGTGGAGGGGGTCGGGGAGTTTAACAGGCGTGGTGGTGGCAGTGGATGCGGACGGCGCTCGCCTGTTATTCTCCGGGGTTCGCTCGCTGGGCTGGCTATGGTCCGGAACAACGCCGGGCTGGGGGGATGGTCGAATCGTCTCTGCCGTGTACCTAGAGTAAGGCGTGAAACACAAAGTGGTGACCGCGGATCGCTGTTGCGGACCTTGGGAAGCTTGGAGGCGGTGGTCCCAACCGGATCGTTGGACAACGGCTACCGGCTTGCCGTAAAGGAGGGGTGTGTTAGGCTTTGGCCGCGGGGTAGGCCGTATATGAGTGGCTGCAGCCAACCTCGCCATGGACAACGGCTACCGGCCTGCCGTAAAAGAGAGGTGTCAGGCTCTGGCCGCGGGGTAGGCCTTATATCAGTGGCTGCAGCCCAACCCCGCCACGGTGCGAGCAGCCCGCGGTTGTTCTCACATCAGCCGTCCCCCATCTAAAAAGCCCTACCTCGACCCATCACCATCTTGGAAGTCGGGAAACCGCAGGGCGACTTACGGACATCGGCCAGCAGTTCGTGCCATTATAACCTCGACACTCGTCGCTATGGATTCCTGGCGAGCGACGGCGGCGTCTCATGAGACCGGCGAACTCCCGGTACGCGAGCGACGTGCCGACGAAGAAGGCGACGAACTCGAACCAATACCTCTGCCTTATTCCATGCTACGGCACGACCCGGTGATAGGCATAGATGTGTATGCGCCATTCCTCCCGGCAACCCTACTTGAACAAGAACTAACATGGATATGCAGCCTGCAACCCATCCAGTTGAACCTTCTTCAAGGCGCGGTCGCCGAAGACGATGATAACTGCGAGGATCGGACCTTGACAAGCTACCCTCTGGGAGGAGCGGTAGTCAGCGATATCCGCGAGGGTACGGTCGAGACAGGGAGGGTGGACAAAAGACAGGCGATGCCCACCGATACAAACCCCAAAAAGCTGGGGGATCTCTGGGAGCGAATTTCCTTTCTGGGCTGGTGCCGTCGGCAAGTTCTGGGCCTCGAGATTCCCGAGCCCCCCTCTGTTATCGACCATGCGTGGCTGGAACGAGCCGCGGCGCGCGAAAAGCTCAAACTTCGAGTTCTAACCACCCGATGCGTCGAATGCGGCCTCCTTGCCGTCGGCGCCGCCGGCGCCGCCATGCTAAGCTGCTGGGTCCAGCATCAAAGCATGGACGTTGGCGCTGCTGCGGGTGGCGCATCCACTCTCGACCCAGACAATATGCGAATGTCAGGCGAGCAAGGGAACAGAATGATTATGATGGACTTCCTTCACGCCCTTGTGCCAAAGGCCGTGTTCGATTCCCCTGCTACGCTTGTCGTCAGCATCGCGGTGACCACACTGGCGGCGACAGGGTATCACTACATCCATCGGCAAGAGCGATATCAGGACCCGGTCACAGTCGCCATCACTGGGGGAGGCGCCCTGGCCGGCAGGCTGGCCGGCCTCGATGGAACGGCCGTGCTCCTCCAGGTCGTCCCTTGGTGTGTCCTGGTCTCGTTGATGTTGAGCGCGACCTGGTCGTCGCGGCTGGGGAGGAAAACTCACCCCAAGGCCGTAAAGGCGGGGGGGCCTTCGCTGAATGTGGCTCAGGGGTTTGCTCAAGGCCCTGTTTTTGCGTCGTTGTCGTAACCATCAGAAAGTGGGCATTACGGTAACGTTGGTGTCTTGACAGCAGCAATCTTTGTGAGAAACGCGGCGAAAGCATCACCTTTTTGCACTGCCTCTGTTCTTTGGCGGACGACGGCTGACTGGGGGGACCCCTACAGGTACTTTGGGCCCCCCTGCAGCATTTTTGTACCTCGTAAATATCGTTGCAATAACGATCGCTGCAGTCGATCAGGCCCTCAAAGTTACAGCCTTGCGAACAAATCCGCTAGTGGGTCTTCTGCCTCGCTAAGTATTTACACGCGTGATCATGGCCAGCGTTACGAAAGCGGGGATAATTGTAGTATTCTTTCCCTCGCTAGCCACGCCCCGTACGCCGAAAATCTCCTTAGGGCTCAAGTCCCTCGTGGTTTTCAGGCCCAGACGCTTCACATCCCGCCGAGGCTCCGATCACCAGGGGTTTCCCCGTAGCGAACCAGACAGATTTGCCGAGGCCAAGCTGTTTCTGTTGGTTGAATGTTTAATTCCCGCCTAACGGCTTCCAGGCCGGCGAAACCCCCCCGCCATAGATCAACGTCCCTGTTTCCCCGGTGCGATTTTAAATCTCTACCCCTTGCTTAAAACCAAGGCGGGCAAAGTTGGATATTAAAAAGGCCACGGACATATTCGGCGGTACTGTCGCCTCTATCTAAGGTTAGTCGACGACAGGTGGCGATACTTTCGTTGATCCGAACACCCAAAACCTCCCTGCATCACGCTGCTGCTTTATAAGAGATGTCCCTCTCCAGGATTAGAGCTCTGATTAGTGTTGATCTTAACATAAATATCCCAAAATCACCACCGATCGACACCCTTCACGACGCGAACCCGGCGGCTAAATACGAGCATCCCGCTCCGCACCACTCTGCTAAACTCCAGCAGTCCAAATTGTCCACGAAAATGCTTCTCAGCCAACTCCGTAGCTTGGTGGATCAGCTTCTTCCGCAGCCTCCGTCAGCTCGTGGGCTGCACCCGCCAAGCACCGAGCGCCACGGCATGGCAGGTCCGGCAGTGGCAAAGCCGTGCGTGGAGTGCGATGTAAAGAGCACAAACGTCGCAATACTTTGTTGACTCCAGAAGAGATACTCGGACAGCGGCCGCAACAGGAGCCGTGTTCTCTTCTCCTGAATTGTGGCCGTCGTCGTCGCCACCACCACGACCATGGAGGGCCGGCATCGCAGCGATTTCCACCTCGTGGTGCCTGTAGGCGTACAATAGCGGCGTCCAGCCGGAAAAGTCTCGGGGCGTCGCATTAACACCCTTCTTCGAGGCGAGCGATAGCTCCACCACGGACCCGTGCCCATTCCGCGCCACGAGGGAGAGCGGGCTAGCCCCAGTATCTACAAAGTCACAGTAGCGACTCGCCTCTCTTCCATCCTTCCATACCGGTTTCCCCCGTTGTTGGGTCGCCACATGAGACTTCCCTCAGGGGTATCACGTGCTGTTGCCTTCGCACGCGATCTCCCTACTGAGCGTGGTGGCTCCTGCCGATCCGGCTGCCGTAGATGACATTGAGATGAGGCAGGAGCTCCTTCCGACATATGGCCCGGTAGGAATGGTGGTGGCTCCTGGTGCGTTCCCGGCCAAGAGCCCCTGACAAGTCCCCAACTGAAGTTGAAGTGCCTTGGGAAACGAAGCGTGAACCATCCGAGACGCATTCTCTCCCGAGCAACCAGAGATCCGCGTCTCTATCTCGCCGCCTGAAAAGACCAGAGCGGTCATTTTCTGCTTTACCGCCAGGCTTTCGCTTTCTTTTGTCCCGTCAATACCATCCACGTCCGGCCGATTGGTCCCAAGCCTTTATCCTCGCCGTTAGAATCGTCCCTTTCCCTCTCCTTCTTCCCACCATGACGGACCAAGACGGCGACAACCCACACGAGCACACTCAAACGGACCAAGACGGCGACAACCCATACAAGCACGCTCAAACGGCTTTCAGCCGCTGGCTCGAGCAAGCAAAACAAAACATGGCACTCATCAACATGCAGGTGTTGACTCTCAGGCAGGAGGAAGAGGCCAGGAGGCAGCAAGCGCAGAAAGAGGCGGAAGAGGCCCTCCGCATAGCAAAGGACCCGTACCTCCTCGGACGGGCCAAGACGACAGAGTGCATGTGCGTGACGATGCAGCACCTGACGATGGAGTTCAAGATGGTGTTCACTTCGAGGGAGCTGGCTGCCCATTACCGTGCCTCGCAGTTGGAAGCGGCGGCAGACCCCGTGATGCCCGGGCGTGGAGGCTGCAACCTCGCCAACCTGAGGGACCTGGAGTCGGCATACGTCGGCGAGATCTCGGGCGAGTCCTCCGACGAGCCCTCGGGCGAGCCCTACTGCTTCAAGGGATACTGCCACTGCGGCGGCTTCGTCTTCTCGGTGCACATGCCCGACATCCGCCACTACACTCTCTGCAACTGTAGCCTCTGCTACAAGGCCGGCCTGGCGATGATCGCATGCCCAACCGAGAGCTTCATCCTCATAAAGGGGAGCCTCAACGACCTCACCCGGTACCGATGCGGCGTCGACTCGAGTCACCACTTTTGCCCGAACTGCGGCGTCACCCTTCTTGTTCTTTCAAGCAGCTTCTTCGGCGAGATCTACGTCAACGTAAGTCCCCCGGTCGCCACCGCCACCGCCGACATGGGTGATGACGGCACGCAAAGCTGACAGGGCTTCCGTGGTGGCTTTTAGTTCGGCACGTTCCATCACAACCTTGCCGAACCCTGGTCCATGCCGGCGTTTGGGTAAGTATGAGGGAGCCAGCCGCCAGCCCCCATCGTTGGGAGCTGTCGTTTTGACGAGCCGCATGGGTAACCCGCACCCTTCCCGAGGTTACAGGTACTCGTCGATGAACCGACTCGACGGCTACACCGAGCCCAGCGCCGCCCACCTCCCCGACCCGACCTGGCAGAGAGCCGACGCCAAGACGCACCAGGGCAGCTGCCACTGCGGCCGGATCCTCGTAAAGCTCAAGACCGGGCGCTCGATCGCCAAGTACAACGTCCTCGTGGAGTGCAACTGCTCCATGTGCCAGCGCGCCTCTCCCGTCTGGATCAGCGGCTGTCGCACGCAGGCCACGGTCCAACGGGGTACCGGCGACCGTCCCGTAGGGGCGACCAGACGCTGCCGCTATGCGCCGCTGGGCACCAGAGGAAACCTGGTGTGGATATTCTGCGACGTCTGCGGCGTCTTCGTCGCCCTCGGCGAGGCCCATCAGACGAACGAGTGGAGGATGCTGTTGGAAGCCGAGCCGGAGCAGCCGCAATCCGAGGGGCAAATCGGCACTCCCGACGCCTTGGGCATCAACCTTCGAATCTTCATGGACATCGACGTTGAAACCCTCTCTACCGTCCGCCACGACGGCAGGGCTTCGGCGCCTGAGTATTTCCCTCCCGCGTGAATTCGGTAGGGAGCGGTGTGAGATGGACTTTGGGTTTCTCTGCCTGGTGATTTTATCACCTTGGCTAGTTTCAAATAGTGAGTAGCGAGTGTGGACAAGCCGAGTCTGAGCCAGTAGACGTTTGAACGAGGACAGGCGAGCAAGGGCCCGGCTACCAAGCAAGGAGAGGAGGATTGGCGGCGATTGACGAAGGCATGGAGGAAACTGTAGGTTATTGTGTTTTTTTTTTTATATTTTATTTTCTTCTTCTTTGTTTTCCCTTTGTTCTTCAACTCCGCGTGGACTAATCAACAGCACCACTCGGATGTTGCATCTAACGCCCAACTTCTGAGTTGAGAACTCATTCTTGACTCGATCCGGAGGAGATGCTTGCTTCGTCTATGTTTGTTTTCGCGAAGCAAAAGATGTTTTAATTCAATCCCATCAGTTCTTTTTCTTCTTCTTTACATCTCGCTCTTCCAAAACCCCGGCTGCTGCTTCACAGCTCGTCCAGCCACGGGATCGAGTCCTGGGCGCCTTTCTTCTCGACCGTCTTGGCCGCGGCGCGGTTGGCGGCGCGGACGGCGGCCTCGACGTCAAAGGGCTCTCCGCGCGACGAGGCGGCGACGGCGGCGAGCGCGTACATGCCGACAAAGGTGTCGCCCGCGGCCGTGGTGTCGACCACGACGGCCTTCTCGGCCGGCACCAGCGCGGAGCGTGGGCCCACGTCGCCGTCGCGGGAGCAGTAGTAGTAGACGCCGCGGCCGCCCAGCGTGACGACCACGTTGCGCACCCCTTTGGCCGCGAACCCCTCGGCCACGGCGCGCAGCCCATCCTCGGTCTCGAGCGCCGCCTCCCCGGCGGCCACGCCGCCCAGCGCGGCCGCCTCGGTCTCGTTGAGCACGAGGTGGTCGAGCCCACGCAGCGCGTCGTCGGGCAGCGCGCCGCCCGGCGGCGCCGGCGCCGGGTTCAGCAGCACGGGCACGCCGCGCTCGCGCGCCTTGGCCAGCGCGGCCACCACCACGTACAGCGGCACCTCGAGCTGCATGACCAGCAGGGTCGGGCGCAGGCTGTCGACGCACAGGGCGGCGTCGATGGCGAACGAGTCGAGCGAGTGGTTGGCGCCCGGGCTGAGGATGATGCGGTTCTCGCCCGTCGGCTCGTCCACCACGATGATGGCCACCCCCGTCTTGGCGGGCGAGTGGCGCACGGCCACGCCCGACACGTCGACGCCGTGCCTGGCCAGGTTTCGGCGCAGCTGCCCGCCGTACAAGTCGGCCCCGCCCACGGCGCCCACCATGCGGACGGCGGCGGTCGCAGCAGCAGCGGCGGCAGCAGCAGCAGCAGCATCATCGCCGCTACTGCCACTGCCACCGTCGGTGCTCGGACGCGGCCGCGAGAGCTTGGCGCACGCGATGGCCTGGTTGGCGCCCTTGCCGCCCGGCGACACGGTAAAGTAGCTCGACGTCAGCGTCTCGCCCGGCAGCGGGTGGTGCGGCACGTACGCCACCAGGTCCATGTTGAGCGACCCCAGCACCGTGATGAGGGGCAGCGTCGTCTGGGGCGATGCCATTGTTGCGGCTGGGCGTGAGGTTGGAGCGACGTCGAAGAGGGGGCCTCAATGGCAAGCCACCAGATTTGACTGACTGACTGAGTGACCGACAACAACCGAGATCTGGAGAATCTTTTCGCGGGCTGTTTGTGAGCGCCTTTCCGTGATCGATCCCCAGGCCTGCAAAGTGGCTCCACCTGCTGGCAAGCGCCGGACTCGAGCTTGTGGTTTGACGGCGGGGTGGATTAGAGGTGGGTGAGCTTCAGTGAGCGCTCCAATGCTAGCACTGCATCAGGTGCCTCCCCAGTTGGTGGCACGATCACATCGGATCACCCTCATCATGATTCCACCTCGAAAAGGCTGTCGAACAGAACAACTCAGCCGCAACATGCAGTTCTTGCTCATGAAATCCATGGCTTAATTGCAGGCAGGTAGGTAGTGCTAAAGATACCCCATATCCAAAACGTAAATCCAAGTGGTATATCCCAAAAGCCTCACCCTTGGCTTAAAAACTCCGCTGTGTGCATGTCGCTGTTCCCAATTGAACCCACGAGCCTGACGATAACAGAAAGAGAGCAAGAAAAGGCACGGCTATATCCGGAATAAACACGCAACCGCCCACGGCTCCTCGTTCAAGCAGACAACTTCTTCCTCTTGCTCGGTCGTCGGCGCTGCTCTTCCCCGTCCACAAAATGCCTCTTTTCGATCTGGTGCTGCCTCAAATTATCTGGCCGGTTCTTGTACTGGCTCGAACAGCCGGGGAACTGGCACTTGTAGATCTTGGGTGGCGCGGCCGAATGCTGCAGCTTCTTGTGTTTCGCCATGCTGCCCTTGAACCACTGCGGATCCCCCTTTGGACGATAGCCGCAGATGTCGCAGCAATCGTGCGCCTCCGTCCGCGCCAGCGACGATGACGATGACGACGCTGTGGGCGCAGACTCGGATGGAGATGAAGTTGACGACGTTGTGGGAGACGAAGACGAAGACGAAGACGAAGACGAAGACGACGAGGAAGCGGACGAGGCCGGAGCTGACACGGGAGGCTGGGTGACTTTGAAATCTTGCCTGGCCGTCGAATCGCCAGCCTCCATCCCGGACGCGGGCACCAGGGCCCCGTCCGCGCTCTTCAGCGGGTGCTCTGCCACACCCAGTTCCGAGAAGTCCATGGCGGTGCCACCTAGGTTGAACGGGAAAAGGAGACCATCCGCTGCACCGCTAGCCATGCACGGAGTGATGGACTTTAGGAATGTGTCGTCTAGAAGAAGCGCGCCATCGACCGTAGGAGGTTGCTGAAACAAGGCAGCTGTCGCGCGACTCGAGTCCAAGTCCGCGATCAGGGCTTCGAAAAGAGCGATTCCGCATTTGTGGTATGCTGCCCGCTGTGAAGTCCCTCCGCCATATTTCAGGTAGAGGCGATCACAGAGATGTCCGACGGCCGAGGTAAACTCGTCGAAATAAGTACTAGACGGTAGGCAGACCTAGAGAGGGGCGAACCGTCAGATTGGGGACGTAGTTATGGCTGGGGATGAGAAAGAGAGGAAAGAGGGGGAAAAAAGAAAGAAGGAAAGCCAAGGTCTTACCTTCCCAGCTTGCAGTATTTCGAGCTCGAGCCTGCGCACAGTTACGACCGAGCCAGAACCAACGCGCCGGAAGATCTCCTTCAAGCGGACGAGGAGGTCGTCTGAACCGTTGAATCTCTTTGCTAGTTGCCCGAGGACGTGTGGAGCCGCCGCGGTAAGCGCGATGCTGGGGCCTTGCTTAGCCGAGGATTCCTGGAGATGCTTGGCATAGAGATTCGAGGCCGGAACAGCTGGGGATTCGGAGGGCGAGTTGAGGATTGCAGAACATTCGAGATCTAAAGGCAGAGATTGGGACGAATTTCAGCACAAATCTTGAGAAAAATGGACCGCATATTGTCGGCGAGCTTTAAAACTGACCGTCGAGGAAGTTCCTGGCGGTGCAGATGAGTGGATCCTCCTGGTACGGTATGTGGCGCAAAAGATCTTCGGATTTCTCCTTGCCCTTCTGGCTGGGAGTGCGCCTGATCGATGCGTATTGCCTTAATAGCCCTTGGCTGAGGTCGGTCTTGGACAGGTCGGTTGGTTGCCAGATTGCGCCCGCGAGCTGGTTGTAGAAAGGTTTTGCCTGCTCGGACAGCACTGTCGAGTACACAAGAGACTGGACGTAGAGCTGGCTGCAGCGCATCGCCACGTCGTTTTTGCGGTACACAACAACAGAGAGTGCATAGATTACATGCATCAGACAGAGTATGCCAGTGGGAGAGGTCGAAAGGTGGCCGTCAAGAAGTGCTTGAAGAGCGTTGAGTCCGTGCTGGGCAATTATTCGGGGCGACAGCGTGCGCAGGTGGTCAGCGAGGGGATTGTTGGCAACTTTTTGCATCTTTACCTGTGATGAGGCGACATGCTCAAGCAGTGTATCCCACGCAGAGTCGGCGACAGATCTCGTGCTGGACTGTGATACCGTCGGCGATTTGCTTGCGGTTGTGCTTTGCGCGGCAACGGGCCGTGGTGAGGGGACCCTCTCAGGAGCCTGAGCTAGGCTGAAGGCACCGACCAAAGTAGAGGGAACGGCAACACGCGGGGGCTCTACCATCCTCTCAGGGTCCCCATCGGCGATGACAAGATTAGCCGAATACGAATGTCCGTGCTGCCCCGAGTACAGAGCTGCGTCCTGGGCAAACAGGAGAGGGTCCGACGACAGGTTTTCCGGGAAGGCTTTAGTGTCGGGGATGTCGGCAGGGAGCTCGAATATAGTGTCCAGAAGGCCAGGGGCCGGGCACGTGTTGTCGTAGAAGGCTGCCGCGGTGTCCTCAAAGGCCGCGTCCTCAGGCAAGAACCCAGCTGCGTCGATGAGGTCCTCAGCCGGCGAGGTCAAGTGCGTTGCAAAGTCGGTCCACATGTTCGAGTCGTGGCTCCAGATAGATGCAGGGGAGACAAGCGAGCTGACGTTGCTTGTGGCGCTAGCCATGCTCGCGTTGCTCACGGTGCTCGTCGTGCTGGTCGTGCTCGTTGTCGACCGAACTGAGGAGCTGGGGGAAAGGTCCTTGCTCCGAGACGTAGGCGGAGCAGGGCTGGGTCGCGGCCGCACGATCTTGCGAGGCTGTGGCAAACCATATGTGTTGACCTGGAGTGGAGGACGCGGGGCCGGACTCCCAAGCGGGCTCACCCCGCCAGTATCCAGCCAGTCGACAGGAGGATCCAAAAGCCCCGGGCATGCGGCATGGTCGGGACCGGCTGCGAGGTCTGAGGGCTGCCAGTTCATAAACGAGTCATCCACCTCCATTCCCGTGCTCGATTCCAGCTCCGGAAGACTTAGAGCCTGGGGGTTGACCACATTAGGTCGTCCGGCCTGTTCCGGCGCAGGGTGGGCCCGTATTGACGGTGCCGGGTCTTGTATCAAAGGTTGCGACGGCGATATGACCTCGGTCGAGTCGATCTCCAGTATCTCGGTTCCAGAAAGCTCGGCGCCAGCTGAGGGGTCGACGTCCGGCAGGTCGTTGACAGAAATCATAGACGGGCTCCCGCCGACACCAAAATCCGAGTCGGAGAGGGTTCCCGAAACGCCGCCCTTGCGGCCCTTGTGGCCGAGGGACGAGAAGAAGGTCTTGGCCATGACGATCATCTTGCGGCGCTTGGACGAAGGCTGGGTTAGACAGCGCTTGCTGCTTTTTGCGTCGTCGAAGCGCTCCACCTTCATATGCTCGTAGCACCAGTACTCGCAAGTTCCAAGGTGGTCGCAGGAGGCAAGATGCCGCAGCATTCTCTCGTGATCGCTGAACCGTTGACGGCATCGAAGCAACGGACATTCGAGGCGCTCACTATCCGTCATGCGTTCGCACTCGTTTCGCTTGACAGCAGCCCACGTTATGAAGCGATACCGCGCCGAGTCCCCGAGTGCAGTCTCTCGGGCACTGTTGAGATGCTCACAGTTAGGTCATTATGCCGTTGCAGGCGTGGGTGTCGACAGGATGCACAGACTACGAATGCAGGGTAGGCGCATGACAAACTTACACACAGGAGCTATCCTCGCTGATGACGGGAGACGCCGATGCAGACGTCGAGCCGGAGGACCCCGAGGCCATGGACGCCCTCGATGATGATAGCGACACTCTCCTCAGGCTGAAGCGGCCGCTCGGGGCGGGCGACAGAGCGCGGGCAGTGGAGAGGCCTGCCGGGTCGCCCCGAACAGACGGGGCGAGAGTCCTCTTGGATTCCATCGCGACGAGACCCCTTTCGAAAGTTTCCAATCGGGAGGCGATCAGTCGCGAAGGTGTTGCCCCACCAGGCCGTTGGTTCCCCTAGTTGTCTTCTCGTGACGTGTTCCCGAGGCCGGTGGCGACGGCCAGGCGAGAGTTGGGTGCGATTTCGGCTTTCACGCGGCAAATCGCGAGGCCGGGTGATCGGACGAGCGAGTGGAAGCTTCGACGACACGGCGGTGGCAAGACGGACAGTGGCGCCCGTCGCTATCTTTGGCTTCCGCAACAGACAAGAGAGGCGGGGGAGAAGATGAAAAGAGCAAACAGAGCAAGCCCGGTTACGGCAACATGACGTCCGGGGATGTATTTTTGGTTTTATCAGTCCGTCGCCATCTCAGCTCAGCCGGCAAAGACGGATCCTCCTTCTGCCTAGGTGGGTAGGTAAGGCGGGTACCAAGCCTCTCAAGATCAGGGATCTGAGGAGGAGAGCAAGGATTGCGACATAACACCGGGGCCTCGGATCTTTCTGGCTGTGTTTGGCGCGGCGGGCAAAGATTTGGTCCTAGGAAGGGACCTTGTTTGGACAGCAGTTGGCCGAAGCCGCCGAATGCGGACGACAACGTGCCCTGACGCTGCGGCGTGTTGGCGTGGCGTGCACTTTGCGCCGCAGACAGACGAGGGTCCTGGGCTCCAGGTAGGACTTTTTTGCTGTAGGACTCGAGGCTGCGGCGAAGCAGAGTCTATCGATTGGCTGCCTCCGGGACCCCAAGGCTTGGCTTGGGTGGGTGCCGCGCCGTCCTGCAGCTGGAGTGGATGGCAGGTGGCTCTGGTTCGACGGCACTGCCCGGTCGGCCTCGACTCGATTGAAAGCTTGGACGCCGGCCTTGCGGTTGGCTGCAGCTGGCGACGCTTTTGGTCAAGGATGTGGTGAACCAATGGCACTTTACCAGCTCGGAGCTACAGGCAGGCAGGACTTCGTGTCGGAGGATAGAAGGACTCGACGGAACACCAACTCTGCGCCTGTGGCTGGGGTAATCACACACTAGGTACGCTTGCTTGGTAGCTCTGCCTGGGTTGCAACGGTGGCCAATGATCCGGCCCACCGCTAGTGGGGGCGGGGCCGCAAGGCAGACTCTGGCCGTCTTGCGGTCAACCGACTCACGAGGGACGGCTCTGGATAGCAACCTCCGTTTTTTTCTTGCTTACGCATGCACAGCGGACCAGGCATCAAATACTCAGGTGTCCGTCAATATCTGAAGAGAATCAGCTCCTGCTCTCTGAATGCGCAAGTTCCTGTCTCGGCTTAAAAAAGAGGGACGAGGGGAAAAGAAATGAGAAGAAAAACAAGGCCGAGCAACTCTCTTGAGAGACGGTTCATCGTGGGCCCGCCAAAGACTGGAGAAGACGAATATCCCCTGCGCGTCCGCGCGGCAGATTCCGCGCATGAGACAGCCGTGGCCCGCACAGATTATCGACGGCCGCGTTCCGCACCTCCACGATGGCAGCACTCCCAAGTTCGCCAAGCTTTTATCGAGCTTGATCTCCAGAGGATCCGGGGCATCTTGTCGTACCTCTCGGGCATCACGTTGTATCGCTTAGAGAGAATTGTCTCTGGCTGCCCGCAAGCCATGCGGACTTGTGGGCGTCGGTGCCACCACTTCGCGAATCCCGAGTCCAGAGCCGGAAATGGTCCGTGGAGCACATCTGACGCAGATTAAGAAAGTACATGTCCTCACGGAAGGCGGGCAGAGCTTCATTGAGCCTTGCATTGCAGTAAGGTTCCATAGCCGCTTAGGCGATCTACGTGCAGGCCGCCCCTTCTTTTGGTGCTTGTAACAAAGGATGGCGCCATCAGCCAGCCCCTACAGACTTGCAACCTCGTTGCCGTTCGTATTTTGATGCCTGTCCGCATCTAGAACTCGAGGTTCGCTCACTTTCTGAAACCCAAGAGCACGAGCCAACAGACAGTTTCCAGCCGACGGTTTCTACTGTGAGGACTCCATACCGTCCCGACGGCTTCTCCCACCATGCCCGTTAGTGTTTCTATAGTGGATGGTACATACTGTATTCACGGAAAACTGGGTGGGATGCGGACAATGACGGCCGGTGGGCGACAGCCAATGCGTGTGAACGGAGCACTTCCCTTTACGTCACCGCGAGCCCGCCCTTGGACGGGGAGGCTAAAGGGTCCATCGGCCTGGATGCAACGCTCGCGTTTCGAATCTTCAAACATTGGCAGGCTCCTCACAACCCCACTGGCTCGATGCGGGCTGCAGGGTCGCTCTTTGGTCGTGGTGGTCGCGTCGCTTTCCATCAGTTGCCAGCTCCGTGCCAATTGGATGGCCACCATCACATCAGTATGCTGACCGCCAAGTGCATTGCGACCACAAGTTTAGGCTTTATCGGCCCTTACTCATAGGCCCCCGTTCGCCTTGTGGCCGTTGTAGCAGACCATCACCTCGGCGGGACGGGCTTTTGTCGCTCGCCTCGCACGCCTCGCACCCCGAGCTCGGGAAGCATGAGGCCTAGAATCCCCCAGGCCAAGACCATGACCCACTTTCGGCCAGATACATCGTGATCGCGTGCTCAGGTAGGACGCACTAGACGGTTGGTGGGCTTATCGTCTGTGCTCTTTGGCGGCATGAGATATGCAAAAAAGATACGGCTAAGATCTATTGGTGGGCAGCGACAGCTGGTGATTCGACAGGCGCAAAAAAAGCACGCACGCACACACGCAGCAAAGGATTTCACCACCCACCCTTTTTGCTGGCGTCTTGAGGGGCGACACACCATAACACAGACAAAAAGACGGGCGAATACAGGGATGGCGCCGCTCCGGCGCCTGTTTTTTTTTTTTTTTTTTTTGTCTGTTTGAAACTTAGCCAACGGACCCGGTGGCCGTGGGGCCCATCAGCTGTCACCGTCGGAGGACCCGGCGAAAGGACCCCTCCTCTGGCCCCCATGATCGCCATCTGTGCGCTCCTCCCCTCCCCCCTGATACCGACCCCATCCACTAGCCTGGATGGTCTCCCAGGCTCTCACTGGTGGTACGGTGCACTGTGAATGCGTTTACCTTATCTATGTGATACACCGTTTCCTTCCGCCCGCCCGCCTGCCCGTGGCCGGGGATGGCAAAGAAGAAGAGGCCATCATAGAAAGAAGCAAGGGAGAAACTAAACGCATCACCAGGGAGGAGTGGGAGAGAAGCAGGCAGCGCAAGGGCCACCCCCTGGGGCGATAAGTGCCGGATGAGATGGTTTCCCGTTGCTGTTGGCGACATGTCGACAGTGCATGGCAGACGGCTCGCCGCCCTAGCTCGCGCCGTTGTATCAGGATATAGATAGGGGTGCTGCGCGCCGTCCATGACCAGTGCAGCCTGTCATCCAAGGGGGTCCCAGTCCCGTCTGTCCGTTCCGTTCAATATCGCGCTGTTCCGGCCTGCTTATTCGTCGCCCTTGGCTGATAGGATCCTCGCCAGCGGCTGCTCTGTGGGGGGTTTCGATAACTTCCATTTATCTTGCTTGGATCCCCTCCCTCCCTCCCGAGCCGTTGTTTTGCAAACCTTGCTGTCTGCCTACCTACCTACATACCTCTTTACCGACATCATCTCCCGCCTCCCCCAGCCTCCTCGTCCTCGCGCTCTTCTGGAGCATTAAAGACGAGAATGTGTTGTGGTTACGAACCGTAAATCGGTAAACACTCTGCAACATACCTACTTACTTATAAGGCCGTGTGGATGCCCTTCCACTTCTGAATCTGTAAGTCTCGTCGTCCCCTTTGCCCAGCCCCTTGAGATCACACCTCTCTTCTCTGCTGCCGGCTCCGATATTGTCTTGGTGGGTTACTGGCGAACCAGAGTGCTGACAGCCGTCACCAAGGGTTCAAAAACCCAGCGGGGACGAGCGCAAAAACGACCCGAAATTGCCTGTGTGCGGCAGCCCGGGCTGCGACACCTCTCAGCTAGCGAGCGAACCCCGCCACGAGCGCGACCACACTTCCAGGACCCAATTACGACATCATGTCCCACCACATGGTCGCCATCACGGAGCTTGATCTCAGCAACTGTCGCCCAAACTCCATCACGGACAGGATCAACGATGTGCCGGGTCTCAAAACCAGCACCGGTGAGTTTTTGTTCTTTTTTCTTCTTTTTTTTTTTCTTCTATTTATCTCATCTCAACATTGAGCCTTATTTTCGCCCTTATACCCGATCTCCCAACCTGACCATGATCGGAGCCAAAGTTTGGCTGGAGGCCGCGAGTCAACATCTGGGGGAAGTCCCTCACCTGAACACCAGGCGGCAGGCAAGCGCGCGAGTCAATCGATGGGGTACCAAAGGAGCGGGAGGGAGGAGCTCCCGCCGTCAAAAGCACCAATCTGACCGGCCTCATCCCCAGCTTTTTTCACCTTCCTCCGCGCGAACCTCGTGCAACCGTCCTCGGCCATGTCCTCGCGCGTAAACACGCCGCTGCTCGAGCCGCAAACGACGAGCCAACAACCCCACGTCGCCGGCGCCGGCGCCTCCGACCACCCCTCACCGAATGCTGCCCGTCCCGATGCTGCCGCTACAGCTGCTGCCAAGACCGGGGCCGGCAGGCCGGCGCCCGCCGTCCTAGACGACGACAACGACATTCCGCCCTTCTCGCTCGACGTCCTGACGGAGCGCGCCGACCGCGTCGAGGCCCTGCGCCTGGTGGCAGACAGCGTCGCCCAGCAGCGCCAGCGCGCCGCCCTCTCGCTGGTCCTGCACCCGGCGTGCCTGGCCGGCCTGGCCTTGGCATTGGCCGTCGACTACCAGTTCGCCTGGGCCCGCCGCGGCCGCCGCGACGCCGGCCTGCTGCTGACTCTGGCCTCGGGCATCGTCATGTCGTACCTGGTGGCCGTGCGCCTCTTCGCCTCGCGCTACATCACGCTGGCCGAGGGGGTCGGCTGGCGCTTCCTGTCCCGTTCCTCCACCGGCATCACCGTCACCCGGCCCGAGGACGACGCCGACGCCCCCGCGCCCGACGGCACCGACCTTGCCACCGAGGACGTCGTGCTCGGCGCCCGCTTCGGCGACGAGCTCATCGCCGCCCTCGTCCTCCGCCTCGAGCCCCTCGGCCGGCCCGGGTCCTCTTCCTCCTCGTCGTCCTCCTCCCCCTCGAGCGGCGGAGGAGGATCGGGCGGCGGCGGCCGTAGGAAAAACCGCACCTCGAGCCTCAAGGGCGGCAGGGGCGTCATCCGCGCCTGGACCACAAAGCTCCGCTACCGCTGCAAGGGCGTGGGTGGCGACATGTTGCGCGAGGCCGTGCGCGTCACCCGCGAGCGCTGCGGCCGCGACGCCGAAGTCGGGTTTGCCAAGGAGCACGCCAACAGCGTTATGGTACTCCCCGAGATGTTCAACGGGCCCTTCAGGAAGGGCGAGAGGAAGGCCGCCAAGGCGTTGGAGGCGATCCTGGTGGAGTTTGAGAGTACTAGGAGGAAAAAATAAGAATGTCGTTTCTCTTTGTGGCCTTTTCTAGGCTTTTGTTTATATGTGCGGGCGAGGTGAAAGCAAAACACCTTACCCAGGTGGGTGTTTGCTTAGGTGCCAACCCATCTGCGTCGTGATGACGATTGCTGTAGACAATCCAGGGATTCAATAAATAAATGGAATGAATGTATCGCGTCCCCGCTGTACTTATAAAATGAATTGCGGCAGATCCATACAGCCTAACTGGGGACGTTGGGCAAGGGAGTCATAATGTTCAAAAGGACGACGAGAATGGAACGCCACAAGACAAATGCGAAGAATCAGGGCAGCAACGAGCGGTGCGGAGCGAAACGGGCAGTAAAACGGCAGGACGCGTTCACGAGACGCAACGATACAGGTGGTAAGCAGTATTCAAACCAGGTATAGGTAGCGAAAGCACCGCTTACTTCCGCAGATGCACTGAGAAGTCGTGAGCGACCGCTAGCTAGGCGCCATAAAGGCATGTATAAACATTGCGGCCCACCTAGCGAGAGGCCCGGCGAACGGCGGCTCCTCGGCGGCCATACTAAAAGTCAAAGTCGCCCCTGAACGACTCGGGATCGACGCCAGGGACGACCCTGTCGGCCAGGTCGCGGCGACCCATGCTGGTAAAGACGCGGCGGAGGCTGTCGTAGAGGGTCGTGCTGCGGTTCTGCGTCGTGAGCCGGTCGAGGTGCTCGTCCGAGATGGCACCGGCGCCCAGGATCTCGCGCGCCCTCTCCCGCCCGCTCTTCTCGACCTCCTTGTGCATGGCCAGGGCCGCGAGCAGGTGGCCGGCGGCCTCGCGCTCGCAGTTCATGTTGATGCAGCTCACGCCCAGGTTGTAGCGGGCGCGGACAAAGTTGGGGCGGATGGACAGCGCCTTCTCGTAGGCCGAGATGGCGTCCTCGCTCCGGCCGCTGTTGGCGAGCGTGGCGCCGAGGCGGTTCCACAGAAGGTGGACCTGCCCCCTCTGGTTGCTGGTGCCCTGCTCGGACGAGGCCAGGGCGGCGCTGAAGCAGTCGACGGACTTGGCGTAGTCCTCGGCGCCGTAGAAGAGCACGCCGAGCCCGACCTGGACGTCCGGGTCCATGTGCTGGCCGTCGGGGGCCAGGCGCGCGGCCTGGAGGAAGAGGTCCGTGACGCGGTCGTGCAGCTGCTGGCGGTCCGTGAAGCCCATCTCGGCCGCGGCCGAGAGCTTCTCCGGCGGCGCGATCAGCGGGTACTTGACCGACAGCCACCGCTCCAGTGTGCGGTGTGAGGTGCTGTCGTAGCCCTCGTTGGTGTACGACACCGCCAAGGCCATGAGCGCGGCCGAGTTGTAGGGGTCTAGCTTGATGGCGTGCTCGAGCGCCCGGATCGCCGCGTCCTCCTTCTCGTTCTGGGCCTGCGCCGAGCCCAGCTGCACCCAGGCCTCGGCGTGGTCCGGGTTCGCCTGTACCGCCGCCTCAAAGGCCAGCGCGGCGAGCGAGAGGTTCCCGCCCTCCTCCATGATCCGCATGCCCTCGTCGAAGGGGTTCGGCTGGTTCTTGAACATGTTGTCCTCCTCAAATAGGTACTCCTCGAGCGGCGGCGCCCGCCCGAGCCGCCCGTTTTGCGGCTCCCAGTCGACCACGCGCGGGAACTCCACGTCGGCGTTGCCAGCCTGGATCCCGTTCCATATGGACTCGAAGTCGCCGAAACCCGTCTCGGACTCGAGCAGCTCGCTGTCGAGCTTGTTCAGCTCGGGCTCCATGGCCAGGCTCTCATCCTCCTGCTTTGCCTGCTTGTCCTCCAGCTCGATCTGGGCAAAGTGTTCCTCCCACTTCTGGTCGTCCAGCTCCACAACCTTCTCTTTACCTTTTCCCTTGGCGCTGGCCTCTTGTGTTGCTGGCGTGAGCTGCTCCTGCTGGGGATACATGGGCTGATATAGAGGCCGCTGCATGGAGCTGTAGCCCATACCCATGCCCACGCCCATGCCCATTCCCATACCCATACCCATACCCATGGGCATGCCCCTCCCCATGCTCATGCCTGGCGAGTAGCCGGTGCTCATGAGGGGCCGCTGTTGCTGTTGTTGTTGCTGGAGAGGGGATGCGGCCGAGGCCCCCGGCCCGGACAGGTTCATACGCTGGAAGGCGGCGAACTCGGCAGGACTGAAAGGTGTGGCCGAGGCCGCGGCTGCAGGGCCAGCGTGGCTCGCGAACTCCTCGGACCAGGCGCCGTGGGGCGAGGCTGAGCTGGCACGCATGTGGACGGTGTGGGCCGGGTCGATGTGGATGTGGCCCATCGGCCCATGCTCGAAGGAAATCTCGGGTATAGGAGCGGCCTGGTTCAGGAAGGCAGCCACGGCCTGAATCCGTCACGCGGCGCAAAGCTCGCGGATTAGCAGCGACGCCGGCGGGGGCGAAGGGGGGCATCTCGGCACGGCGAGACTTACCTCGTCCTGGGAAGGGCCGGCGGCCGCCGTGACGAAGGCATCCTGCTGGTGAGGTCCCCGATTCGTCAGCCTGTCGCGCTGCAGGGTCCGGTCTCCCTGCGCATGCTTTGCGAGCTGGCTGAGCGGATTGCCCGCCGTTGAGCACTCGGCTCCGCCCAGGAAGGACATGTTTTGGAGACGCAACGCCCCGCGGGGACCTGTGGCGGATGCTTCGGAAGGGACCCGGCTCGCCGCCTTGTGTGCGCCGGTCTGTGTCGGCGCTGTGGCGGTAGCGCGTGTGATGAATAGGTAGAGGGCTTAGAGTGACGATAGTGGCTGTTTGGCCCCTCTTCTCTCGTGTCCTTCTCTTTCCGTTTTGTTTTGGTCGTGGCCGCGCTCACAGCCTGGTGATGATGCGCGCGGAGGTGAGCAGGGCACGAACGAATGGCAAGGCATGCAATAGACCAGAAGGTGCCGCCTGCGGAGGCTTTGCCAGCGGGCGGCCAGATAAACAACCATTGAACCACGGGCATGTGGGGGAGATGCTGGGGCCATCCAGTGCCGCGGTTGGCGGACAAGCAAAGCCGTGGTTACGTTGGCGGGACCCACCCGCGGCCAAGGAGCACGGCGGGGAATCCAGCCCGACCGAGGCAGTGGCGGCTCATCCACACCCAATGTCCGCCACAGGGAATGCGCGGATTGGAAAAGCAAAAAGAATTGGATGAAGGAAAAAGGCGTCACTCGGCCTCGCCGGCTACCTAGATACACTTCAGTCCCATCCATGTCCTGGCAGCGGCGTGATTTTCCTTTCCTTGCTACATATCCGTACACGCCTACGGCGCTCCTTTCGAATCCTCCACACGTTGGCTGCAAGCCATTGCTCAGGGACAAAGAAGTTTTGGGGCCCGCAAGGAAGAGGTTGTTTGGTCTTGTTCTATATTACATTCAACAGCCTTCATCGGTCACTGGTCGTCGTCGCTCTGGCGAAGCGGCCGTGAGCCATGCGAGGCGCGCTTGCCCTGCGAAAAGTCGATGCGCAGTTGCCTACCCAGCAGCGTCATGTCCTCAAGCTTCAAGCCCGCCGCCAGCGCGGCTTCCTCCGTCGTGAAGTCGGCATGGGCAAACCCACGCGGCCAGCCAGTGCTGCGGTCTACGGCTATGCGAACGTCTGTGACGTTATCCAGCGACCGGAAGAGCTTGTTGAGCTCGGCATCCGTTGTCTCGTACGGGATGTTGCCGATATACAGAGATTTCGTCGGCACCCGCTCCGTCAGCGGCACGCGAGGACGTTCCACGCCCGGGTCCTGGTCCCTGCTCGACTTGAGGCGTGGCGAGGCGTGGATACGGCGGCCGTGCCAGAAAGAACCGTTGGCGCCAGCGGCGGCCTTGTTCATGTCGTCGGCATTCGTGAAGAAAACAAAAGCATATCTATGCACCTGTCTGTTAGACCAACCCGGTATTCTGGCAATGGCGGGCGGGCTACTGTCGACTTGTGACATGTACGGCATTGAGCCTGTCCCGGAACTTACCCTCTGCTCAGACCACGAACGTCTCTCGCTACCGAGACCTTGACAATCTCTCCATACTTGCTGAAAGCATCCATAAGATGCTCCTCGTTGGCGTCGAAGACAAGGTTACGGACAAACAGTCCGTACGGAGTGTCCTGCCCTTTGACGATTCTATCGCCTGTATTTCAGGGAGAGCACCGGGTTAGTCGTTTATTCGGCGCATTTTAGATCGCCTGCAGGCAAAGGCAGCAAGGGGGCGGGGACATTTCCGACTTGCCTTCTCCCGCAGAGGTGGTGCCAGACTCTGACGCCTCTGCAGGCGTGTCGTAGTTATCAAGGCCCTCTCCCTGGTCCGCCGACTCGACTTGGTTTGCCAGCCAGCGCGTGGCCACAAAGGAGCGCGAGAGTACGGTGGCCGAAGACAGGAGCAGGTTGGAGCTGGTGGCCTTCGGCGCCCAGGCCAAGCGCGGGGTCGCAACTACCGCCCGCGATGCATGGGTGGTAGCCGCTCGGAGAGTGGCGCGGCGGATGGAGTGCCTTTTTTCAGCAGACGGTGTTAGCAGCCAGTTCGGAATGCAGGAAAGTGCCACCCAGGGTACCTCTAGGCAGGGTCGTGGTGATAGAGCCAGATGCGATTCCTCCTATATTGCGGCGGGCGATGGCTCACATTTTCGGGTCTGACAGGGTTATCAAGACGTCACTTCCAACACACGAAATGCGACGGGATGGGCGGCGAGCTCAGGATCGCAATGCCTAGGACAGACAGATACTTGGAACAGGCCTCGCTAATTGGGAGCCTGAGGTCAGACGGGTGAAGATTTTGAGAAGGGCGCCGTTGAATGGAGGCGCAAAAAAAAAAGAGAGCAGCACAGAGCCAGAAAAAAAAATTATCTTCAAAGTGGCTCCCGACAGCCCGCCCGCTCCGCGTGTTAGATCAAGTAATTGGGCTTGCGGGATGGGTCTCCACTATATGTGGGTCTCACAGCCCGCTCAGTCGACGATGCTGGTGAGCGACCCAATGAGCGAGGGAGCCTTTCTAACAAGGCCACTCGCCGAGTTTGATGCGTTCTGCAACTGACAAGAGCGAATCAGCCCACTTTAGCTGGCGATGCTTCATCTGAGATCCCGGGCCAGGGCACATTATCGCCTTGAAACCCGCATCCGCCATACTCCAGAAGCCGCGGTCAAGCTGGGCCAGGCGGGGGGACGGCCACACGTTACTCGAAGTGCAACGTCTCGTCGCCGTGAAGCCAGCAGTGTTGCCCCGGTCTTGGAACCCCTTTCTGGCAGCGCCGGGCCTTCCTCCGTTCACTCTAGCTCATCATTGCCTCGCCGAGGATGCCAGAGTGGAAAACATGAGCAAAGCTCGTCAGAATAAGACATCGCAGTTAGCGATTCGACGACATCATCGGCAGGCGCACGCCTGAGGTTGCAGCGGCGCATTCATCGAGTCCCTGCGTCATATCAGAAGCCAGGCGGCGGTGCCAAGGGAAGCTGCCTACGACGAGTTGTATCATACGGGGGCGATGGAAGTGAGCTATATTATCCCGATATATCTAGAGGATTAGTCCAGGGCGCTCGGGTGTCGAAATTTTCGGCACGATAGCGTGTATCCGACCAGAGAGGCTCAATCCCGTTCTATGCTGAGTTCAGGTCCGGAACAACCCATCGGACAACACCGCGGGCTTGAGCCATCGCTGCTTGATCGTAAGCAAGCGTCAGGGTCGCTAGGGCGTTGCTGGGGCTGAACTTTATATCCACGGTAGGAGAGGTCGAGGAGCCGTTGCAGTCGAGGTCAGGCATCGTGATGATTTCGAGTCAGGGGGCAGGGGGTCAAGGGAGTATAATAAGAACTAGGCACTGACAGCCATTCACCTACCCAGGTAGGTAGGCACCTATCTAGATAGGTGCTAGCCGATTATCCCCAAGGCCTCTAGGGAAAACGGGCCGGCGCGGCCGTCGATCACGCACACAGCTCTCTGGCCTGTTGGCGCAGAGACAAAGCATCCGTGCTGACCGATCAAGGAATTTAACGGACGAACGGCAGCTTGCTCGCACAACAGCAGGGAGACTAAGCGCGCGGGAAGTACCCCGAGGGCCAAAGCCGTGTTTTCGGTGTTTCAAAGCCAAGCCGGATGCGAGCTGAGTACATGTGGCTTAAGGCTGGCGTCTCGCTAGCTCAGCCTCCAAAAGCATGAGCGTCGGAGTAGTTTTATGCAAAGGCGATCACAGCATGGCACATAATCCCTTCTCAGGCACGAAGGGAGACATGTCACGGGGTGGTGCATGTGGCGTCGAACATCGCCGACTCGGGGACCAGCCTGGAGGACACTACTGGAAACGAAGCAAATCACTGCCCAGGAAGAAACCTCAAGGTCGTACACGCTACGCACATACTCGGTAAAGCGTCGAAGCCTCGGAACGGCAGAACAGGAGCGGCGCCGTAGGCGGCAGCGAAGGAGACCTCCGGTCGCACACCGCGCATTTCTCGTGCGCTTAACCCCTGCACGACCCGCGTCCAGAGCTGATCAGCCAGCGATACGGGGCTGTGGGCGCCCGCGAGGATGCGTGTCGACACGAACTTTTGTGAACAAATGGCGAACACGATCACCGGTGCTCAAAAGCAAATTGCCGGCGCGATATTGGCGCGGCGGCTGCAGCATTGTGCTCCCTTGCGCCAGCCTAGTTGGGCCAAGCACACCCAGGGCACACGGTGTGTCGCACGCCGCTCAGATGCATGGTTCGTGGAAATTATTGGGATTGCGGCACGTTGCCAAACAGGCGGAAAAGAGGAAGATCTACCCCCGCTGGGGTTGCTCGTTTGTTTATTTGTTTACTGGCCCCATCAGTAAGGTGTTCGGCTGGACTGACTTGCTGAGCTGGGGGGTGATGGAGATACATCAAGAACCTGGCAGTCAGTCAGGCACAAACCAGGGCGCGTAACCAGCAAGCCCAGCTCTCGCTTGCGTCGGTCGCACTCTGGAACACCTGGGGCCGCGGAGCGCACAGGGTGGCAGGTCGTTCAGAGATGGATCAGCACGGATGCTCGGGAGGGTGAGCACGGTGCCAAAAGGTGCTAATGGTGTGTGAGGCACCGTGACGGGCTGGTCCGGGCGAGCCTAGTATGTAAAAGTTGCCATAGCCTCGAGATGGGCGAAACGCGAAACCCGGTTCGATTGAGCGAGGAACTGTTGTGCCCGACATCAGCATGTCCCAGACGAGACACCCACCCCCTAATATGCGCAAGGCACCGAAGGGAGGGCGAAGGACATGGACTCCGTGCGCGCGCCTGCCGGGCTGGGGCGGTTACTCGCCACCGGAGCGGCATTGCGGTGAAGCCGCACCCACAAACGCACGCCCCAGCGTGGCCCTACGCTGCGGCTTAGGCCTGGAAGCATTCCTCCGAGTGCTCAAAGTGGCCGATTGACCAAGAGAGCGCGTAGTGCGCTACTAGCAACGGCCAGCTGCCGCGATGGCTGTCCGTGAGCATTCAGATATGTGCAACGCCGAGGGAAAAATGCGCGGTGCGCCCAGCGGACTCGCTTTTCAGCCTGGGGTGCTATAAAGGGGCAGGGAGGGCACAAGCAGAACAAGGCAAAGACAAGGGAGAGAAGGGGAGAGGGAGAGAGACGGGGAAATGCTTCTTCCGCCAGGTTAAAGTTCGGCGGTATTCCTGTCGGTTTGCTCGTTGACGTCGACGGGATCCATGATCAGCGCCTCCGGCGGGCAAACGGCGGGCATTTGCTTGCGGAAGCACCTGTGCAGCAGCCACCGAGGCGCGATTAGGCGTATGGTAGACGCGATTGAATACGCGCACACTGTGGCCAAAGAGGGTGGGTGCGTTTGGGGCCAGGTCCTCGCAAGCGGGGGCCAGAGCAGGCCGACGCACGCCCGTGGGATGGGATGCCACCACTGGCGGGCGGCTGTGCCAGCTCAAACCGAACAGCTAATAACGCAAGCACGGGTCGAAAGGGTATGGCAGCGGAGAGCGGCTGTATCGGCGGTGGGCCCCTTTCCCCTTTCAGGCTGACCGGGTCCAGCCCCTTGTCCCCAGTTGGTTTGTGATGCGGCCCGGGGCTGATTGGCGAAAAAGGATCTTGTGAAGCTAGGGAGCCATGCGGACAGCATGTGGGCTGAGATTGCAGGGATCGTCCCGGTACCCTGGCGTGCTAGCGCTATAACAGAGGCGCCTGGCGAAGGGCGAAACAAAATGCGCCGCCCATCGATCGGTTCCTCAGGTCTGCAGGCCATGGCCCGCCNGCTGGCCGTCGTGGGTGGGTGAGCAAGCGCCCGAGTGTGACAGTGGGTGTGGGCGCGCCGTCGATTCGCTGCTAATCTGCCTCGCGTGAACGAGCAGAAAAAAAAAGAAAAAAAAAAGAAAAAAAGAAAAAAGAAAAAAAAAAAAAAAAAAAAAAGAAGAAAAAAAAAAAAAAAAAAAGAAAAGCAGCCCATTTGCGCACGTGCACGGACAAGGACGGGAAGGCAGAGACAAGAGAAACAAGAGACAGGCGAGCTGCATGCCGAAATACCCCTCCGTCCCACATGCACAACAGCTTCTGGTGGTCACCTCAGGACCCGTGCGGGCTGGCGGGGCACGCACATGCGGTCTGGTGGTGCTGAGAGACGAGAAGGAACATCACCAGAGGGCCAGCACAGGTCGGCCGGTATTACACCGGTCTAGTGCCAGACGAGGCGCGCACAGTACGGGGGCCGCCGGCACGCACATGGTCGTGCCGCATAGCACCGCAACTGGAAAGCCTCAAATGTCCCAGCCATGTGCAATTAGCGGGCCCCAGAAGCAGTGCCCACCCGGCTGGGTCCTTCCCTACTCGGTCCAGCCAATCGAGGGGGCGCGCCAGGCGGGGAAGACGGTACATTGGCGCGGGCGTGCGTGGGCGCTGGGTCCATCCCTTCCCTCAATTCCCACTCCCGGGGCGAGTCCCGTCACCCACAGATCCTGTGTCCCACTTTTGGGCGTGTGCATTGCAGCTGCTCGCTGAGAGAGAGAGAAAGAAAGGAAAAAAAAAAAAACGTGTCGCCATTCCTCGGTCGAGGGATCGCCCTTTGGAGGGGAGGGAGGCTCCTCTTTTCCCGTCTCCACCACACATTTTGTCGCTACACTACCACGCGGTCGGGGCTAGCTTGACATGCGGCCAACTGCCTGCCCGTCCCCAGCTCAGCCAGGCGAACCAGAGCAAAGCAGCAATAGCGACGGGAGAAACAACAGAGTCCAACCCCCCGTGCAAGCTCCATCTCGTCAATTACGTGTTGATGCCTCAGCGCCTGTATTTTTATTTTATTCTTTCTTCTTTTTTCATATTTGCTTTTCTGTATTGTCCGTCGCCCTGTCTGCCAGGTACCTCCCTCCAAACAGCCAGCAGGGCCCGCTGCTTGGCAGGCCTCTTTGGTCCGTCCGTCGCCTCGATTGGGCCGTTCAAGCCACTCGACTACCCCGTGTACAATGGCTGCTACCTAGCTTGCCACCTACCCGTCCAGTCCCACTGCTAGGCGCCAAGGTACCGTCCCACCTCCACACCCACATGGAGGTCCCTCCCCCCCCCGACTCGACCTCTAATTTCTCGAGTTCCTCGTTTTGTTTGACAATCGCCTTCCTTGTGCTGTCGTCTGGAGCTGCGTCGGCCAGCAGCCTGCCACCAAGCATCTCGTTGCAGTGTTACGCAGCATCTTTCTCCCACCCCCTCTGCCGAGCCGCTCTGCCACTCTTTTAATTTCCTTCTGGTTCCTGGTGCTTCTTATCCCTCTTGGTCCCTGCCTCCTTGCTTCCCTGTTCCTTCCCCTATCACCGCCCCCCTGCCCTCTTCTCGGCTGCTTGTGGTGTGTTTCTCTCCCGTCTGGGGCTTGTCCCCGCCCTCGTTTCTCCTCTCCTCCCACCGAGCCTTGGGCCGGTCGATCTCGGTCGCTCGATCTTTGTCCCGCACCGCCACGCGTCTCGGGTTGCCGCACCAAGGCGACGCAGCGCACCGCATCGACGTATCCTCGACCGGTCGACCACTTGCTGCTTCTGAAACGGCGGGCCAAGAGGCTCGCCTCGAAACATTGAGCGAGAAGCGCATAGAAACCTAGACCGCCGCGAAGCCCTCGGGCCCTCTCGTCGCCTCCTGTTGCCGACCAGCCAGCTGCTCCCTGGGGAGAAGCAAGTAATGATGGACCAGCGACCCGTGTCGCAGAAGCTTCCGGCTGGCCTCGCCGGTGTCCTCAACCGGCCAGAGGACAACCGAGACTCGGCATACTTTTCCGGCACCGACGCCTCTAGTAAACGTCAGTCCTTGCGTGTCCGCGGAACATGGACGCCGCCGTTACCCCCGCCCGTCCTTGTCGCTGCGACCCCGTAACAGAGGCGTTTTGGACGCTTAGCGCATGCGCGGCGGGCCAGCTCCTCGCGCTCGAGGCGCATGCGGACCGCCTCTTGAACAAAGCCAGCTGACACTAATATTATGGCAGACAACTCGGCCGCGTCATGCGTCGGGGTGGCCATATTCGGGCCCCGAGATGCGGGCGGTGGGCACCCGCCGTCGCATGGCGACAACACGCCATCGCCCGTCAACACATCGAATCTGATGCCCCAGCCCCTCGTCTCGCCGGCCACGAGCAACATGAGCGTAGCCTCCATGGTGTCGCCCACAAGCCCCGGAGGCCCCGACCCCAGACAGCGCGACCATCGCCTTTCCTTCGAGTCATCACAAAACTGCCACGGCTTTGGAGGGGCGGAGCAGGGAGACCATTCGTCGCGGCGCGAGAGCGTCGACAGCCGCATCAACCAGGGCTTTGGTGAGATGAGGCTGGGCAACTCCCCATATGGCAGCGTCAACCAGTCCACGACGTCGATACAAAGCACCCTGCAGCAGCAACGAAACCCGCGCCCTGCGCAGCTGGACAGTCTATCCGTCCACCGCATCTCCAACGGCTACCAGCCGAGCCAGGAGAGGAACCCGGAACCACATCACAAAATCGTCAGGACAGCGCCCGCCATCACCGGCCCCGCGACGAGCACGATTGCACGCGCGGCCGAGCCCACCAAGGGCCAGGCGTGGGCCTTTCCAGAGGAGGAGATCCAGCGGCTGCCGTCGGCGGCCAGCCAGAGCCTGATCGACTCTAGGAGGAGCAGCGTTGCCGAGTCGCTGGCCAGCAGCCAGTTCACAAGCGAGTCGAGGCTGCCGCCGGGACAGCGCCATCTGGATGACGGGTTGGGCCCCACGGACCGCTACTCGAGCGTCTCGGCAGACTTCCCCGCGGTCCACCACCATACCCTTCAGCACAAGCAAATAGGTGATCTCCAGAGCGAGGCTGCCGGCTTGCAGACAGGCTCTCAACCGTACAGTCGAACGCCGGAGCTGCGGAGGAGCCACAAGCTGGCAGAGCGCAAGCGAAGGACAGAGATGAAGGAGTTGTTTGAGGAGCTTCGAGATCTCATGCCCCAGGAGCGTGGATCCAAAGCATCCAAGTGGGAGATCCTCACCAAAGGTACGCAAAAACCCGCTCTCAAGACCCCCTCGTGGGCCGTCTCCGTCTTGAACCCGTGTGATTGGACCGAGACGGTGTGGGTGGGTTCGCCGGGTGTAGATCATTATTAGCTAACGCCACGCCCAGCCATTGCCGAACACAAGAGGCAGTCAGAGACCATCAGGGTCCTGCACGCGAACAACAGCGGCCTGCACCAGGAAGTCGATGTGATGCGCCGCGAGCTGCTCGTACTGCGGTCAGAGAACGCGCAGATGCGAAACGACTTGACATTGACCAATTCCGGCCACGGGCACGCGAACCCCCAAGCGCCTGCAGACCCCTACGGGCGAGGGCCGCCTCCGCGACCAGAGCTGCCCCCGCTGAGGGCCTTGAGCGGCGGCCTGCCCGGCGCACCAGAATCCATGACCGGCGTGCAGTACGAGCAAGCCAGAGTCAACGGGTACAGGCACTGATACGACGCGGCCAACACACTCGCATATATGCCTCTGCTCTCACAGAGAACACGCTTCGTTCGCCACCGCCGATACCAGTCGTCCCCATGGCGTGACAGTGCTATCGCTTGCCACCCCTGACCATCACCACTTATTCTTCACCGAACCCCAGGCTGCGCCACAGGGCCGCCGGGTGCAGGTATACTTGCCTTTTCGGCACAACCTCCTTGTGTTCTTCTCATATCATACACCCGTCCTTTCGAACTCTGAACGACTACCCTGCCGACGCTGCCGACACCACCATATCCGTGTCACGCGCCTGCACGACCACAACCGACTTGTATACAAATGCAGTCTTCTACAACCAAAGCCCTTGTAGAGCCAACCTGTGCACACCCATGCAGATGGGGATACTATTTCTCCTTTGTTTTCTTTTTGAGATATTCGAAGCGTGTTCTTTGGTTATTGCCTCCTCGTCCAATATATGTATCCCTTTTTTTCTTCTTTTGTTTTTCACCCTCGCACGGAAATCTACGGAGGTCAGGTGGGAAAAAGAAAAAGGAGAAAAAGGACAGAAGACAAAAAAAAACAAAGACGAGGAAGACTCGGGCTGACGACCCGAGTCTTTGGTTTAAACCCCCCGGTTTTCAGTTGGAGGTATATTTTTTTTTTTTTTTTTTTTTCTTTTTTGAGGTCCAGGGCTTGCGCTCCTGTCGATCTTGGTTTATCTTCCGGGCCTCGTGTATTTGTGGAGTGTATATACCCAGTGCTAGCACTCTGCGACGGCAAAAGGAGGATGGCGCAGTAGCTGATCGAGGGCGTGACAACGGAATGGACAGAAACGTGAACTTAGATGTGTCACATGCGAAATCGACGACATTGAGAGCGCGCTCCGCTCATGGCGCCCTAGCGTGTTTGAGCGTGAGCATCAAAGCAGACCACAACATTGGTGGCCATCAGGGGCAAGAAGGAAACGTGGTTCATTATATGGAGCATGTCTAAATTAAGATGCAGAAAACGAGAGAAATGATTGGATATGAAAATTGCAACGCGAGAGTGAGAGAAAGAGAGAGTGAGAGAGAAAGGAGGAAAGAAGTAGAGAAAAATGGTAAGAAAATGGCCACAAAAAATAGAAAGAAATGTTAAAAATGATTCAAGACGGCATGACATGGTCTTACTTGTTATGCCATAAAAAGTTGCGCAGGCCGTCCCACTCGTCGCTCTGGGCGTAAATGTACGACATGCTGCTCCGGAGGCTGGGCTGCAGCTCGGCGGCGTGCCAGCGGAACAGGTGCATGACCATGCCCCAGCTGGCGGCGGCGAAGACGGGCCAGGCGTGGTGGCTTATGGCGGCCGACGTGCCCGGCTCCGAGGCCAGCGGCAGTCCCGACCCGGGCTTGACGGCCAGGCGGGCCAGGGCCAGCACGACGCGCGCGAAGACGTAGACCACAATCTGCTGGTTGACGCTGCTGATCTTGCCCGTGCGCCGCGAGCGGCCGCCGAACACGAGGTAGCCGCCCAGCATGCCAGCGAGGAGGGAGTCGTGGGGCCCTGTGACGGTGGAAGGTAGCCAAAATCAAGGTTAGAAGGCCGGCCGGGAGTGCCGCGGGAAGGGCCTGGAAGGGTTGGTAAAGCCGAGCTGGCGCTGGGGACTCACCCTCCTTGCCTGGCGTCGGGCCGTAGTGCTTGAGCAACAAGCAGGTGAGCTTATATATCGTGGCGAACTTTGCCAGGTTGCGCGCGTGTGTGCGCGTTGCCCGGTACACGAGCCCAATCTTTTCCCGTACGCTGGCTTGACTCGTCAGTCCGCAGGGCGGGTTGAGGAGGAGAGAAAAGAGGGCAGAGGGCGGTCAAGGGAGGTTTGTGACTTACGTTCCTGACCGAAACAGGCATATCATGCTATTTGAGGAGCGGGTTGAACGTCTTGTTAGCTTTGGTCTCGGGTTGCCATACGAAGGGAGAAAAAAAAAAAGGCCATCTATTCTGTATAATTCACAAGTGCACACATCATCCTATAAACTCATCACACACACTCACCCACACGCATAGCTCACAACCAACAAGCAAAACAACGGGCAACGGGCAGATACGTACACAAGCGCGTGGGGAAAGCGGACCTTGGTCCCGTAGACGGCGCCATTGCGCGCCCCTTTGACGACGGCGAGGATGTCGTGGTAGCGGGGGTCGAGGATCACGCGCTCGGCCGAGCTCTGTATGCTCTGCAGGGGGTGCCGTTCGTCAGCAGACAATGGCGTTGTCGGCCGAGGAGACTGGGGTAGCTGATTAGTGGTGGACAGCGTTGTCGGCGCACGCACCTTGAGGCTGTCGAAAAGAGCGGCCGTCGCCATTTTTCGAGCGCAGTTCTGCCTGTCCGGGCTGGACGCAGGCGGGAGGTGTGTGGTGTGTGTTGGTGGTGTGGTGACGGCAAACGGGTAGGTAGGCAGGTACCTGTAGAGTAACAAAATAAGATAGCCCAATCGGCTTCCGAGAGGCGGACCTGAGAGACGGGAGAGAGGTATTGCGCGTGCGCGAGAAAGGGATACACGCGGAATGTGAGATGTCGAGCCGAAATATTCGAGAGAAAACAGAACCTGAGACAATGCGAAATCGAAACCGCCTTCCTGCCTATTACGGCACCTCCCGACCAAGGAACGCAGAGATGGAGCAACCTAAGGCGCGGCGGCTCGGATTGACGTTGCGTTGCGTTGCGACTTTGCGACGCCGAGGTCAATTCTTCAATGCCGTTCGGCTCGGCTGGACGAGCTGCGGAGCCCTGTGCTCCCGCTTTTCTCCACAGCGGCCACGCGCGCATGCTACAGGGGACTGCACGAAAACGTCAGGCCGCTGCGCTGCCCTGGCGGTGCACTGCCAAAACGCCAGCATGTGAAAGTCCACCTGATCTATCTATTCCAAGTCCTTGGAAATCCCATCATCCCCCACGTGGAGCAACGATCCGGAACAACAGACTTCCATGTCTCTTCGTTTTCGTCTTTTCTATTTATAGGGTCCTTTTCGCTGTCTCTATTTAAGATATTCCCTTTCCTCTGAACTGATGGCTCATTCATAACGTCACCACGGGCCAGTTGCCACGTGTCGGCCAAACGTCCAAAAGCCGCGCCGCGCACTCCATGACAGGCGTTTGTGACCTACTATGAAGCGACCTCGGCAGCGGCAGCCACATTTCCACCGTCAAACTAGCCCGAGCCATGGCTCACTCCCACACTGCAAGCGAGATAGAACTGTTCGCCCGGCTTGTGCTCTGCTTGTCTGTAGACATGACCCGTTCTTCGTTTATAGACGAGGTCAAGTCCTCAATACACCACTGCTTCCACCTCCTTGGCCAGTGCCTCGACCATCTCTCCTGGGCCAGGTGCGGACCCCGCTCCAGGTCTCGACCGACGACGTCATGGTTCCCGTGCCGTGGAGACGTTCATCTCAGCATCCGAGAAGGCACACCCTGGCTCAGACGAGAAGCACCGCATTCACGCATCCGTCGTTCTCACTGCCCCGACAGCTCGTCAGTGTTTGAGCTTGCCAGCTTGGGAGAGAAAATGAGGAGCACAAGACTTACGGCGAGTTTGTGATCTGGGCGTACCTCCCCCAGGCAACTGAGTCCGTCGAACATGGGTTAGCAGCCGCGCAGATTGCAATGCGACACAGGACAACTTACCCTTGTTTCCGGCCATGATTCCCAGCTCAGACACGTTGACCTCAATGACGGTTCCCTTGGACAGAACACCAAGTTGCGTGCTTTAAGAGTCAAGTCAGTGAGTGTTAGGGGCAACTGCGTGTCAGGCTGCAAAAACATACTAAAGCGGGTTTGACGGGTTCTTTTTCACTATATTTCAAGTCATGTCAGCTCACGAAATCACGCAAGAAGACGGGCACCGTAACACATGGGCGCGCATACCTCCGAGGATCGGTAGATGGACCGTGACGTTGAGCTTTAGATCGGTTAGACGCAGCTGCTCCAAACAGTCTCGCTTACACCATGTGCGTGCTGACTGACCTCAGGGTGAGTGACATGGGCCTTCTTGTATCGCAGGCCTGCACCGTTTTGGAGCAAACGCAGTCAGTCATCTAGCCAGTCAGTAGACCAGAAGGGCCAGTCGCGCCGGGCCTAGTCTCTCGGGAGCGCCTACCCATGGGCCTGATGAAGCGCTCGTATTTTGGATTCCTGGGGGCATGTCAGCTCTCCGCGGCCTTGAAACCAGACTGTTCGAAGGCTCCAACGTACCGCCTCGTGAAGTTTTGGCCGACAAATGTGGGCTTGGTAACCATCCTCTTCCACGATTTCCTCTTGGACTTGCCAGTCGTGACAACCTTGAAGAGCTCCTCCTCGCTGATACCACGGACTTTCGGGATGGGCACCTGTTGGTAACACCGGCTGTCAGCGGTGCACAGTGGATGTCTCGAGCCGGTTGGGGAGCGCCGCGGGGCGGGGGGTCACGTACGGAGAACTTGGCCGCCTTCTCGGCGCGTGCTTGCTTGATGGAGGACGATAGGCTGGGTGAGGCGTGGGACCGCAGCGTCAGCAACTCGATCCCAACCAGGAGCACAGAGAGAGAGAGAGAGAGAGAGAGAGAGAGAGAGAGAGAGAGAGAGAGAGAGAGAGAGAGAGAGAGAGAGAGAGAGAGAGAGAGAG